>VZUA01080939.1:1200-12571 GCA_013401035.1 Horornis vulcanius | reverse complement strand
ATGTAATGGGATTTTGGGGAGAAAAATTTGCAAGGGAGTAATGGCTTCTTTAACACTAATGTGGCTTAATTCTGAATTAAATCCTTGTCCTGCAAACAGAGGCTGTCATAGAGATCAGTATTACTTCATCTCCTTTTTTTCCTTCATTTAATGTCATTACAGAAAGCCCAGTACTCCAGAAACATTTGCTGTTACCCAGTATGTATGTATTAACAATAACCACTTTATGCTCTTTTGAAAGAATGGCCAGTATGCCTAGAAAGTACATTAAAATATAAATTAGAGAAATTTCAAAATAATCCACTGGAACTAACAAGAGAGCAGTAGAGTTAAAATAGCTTAGACCTGAGGGTTTGATTTTGGAAATGGCTAAAATCTCAGAGAGAAAATGTTTTAGATTTTAATGATGATTTGGATATATATAAAAATTGGGGGTTTTTTGTGGACTCAAAAGGAAAGAAAAAAACCCCTACATTTAAAAGTGGACTGCTTTAATTGTATAACAATTGTACCTCGTGGGCCATGACAACAAAAGTGATTTGAATTTAAACAGGACAGCTGAAGTTGTGATGGTTCAGTTTCCTCCACAGTATGTCTTGGCCTCATGATTTCATGTATTTTGTTGTTATTCCAGGGAAAAGGTATCACTTGCTGAGCTGGGTGCTGGACACACCTGCATGGACACTCATCTTCCATTTGAGGCAGCTTGGAAGCCAAGCTGGCTGAGATTTCACCCAAAATCTGTGGTACAGTGCAGTAGTGGAACTGAAAGCCTTTGGTTCCCTCACTGTGTCCCTGGGCCCAGAGTCACTGGCACCAATGGTGGCTTTGGGACAGCACAAATAGCAAATACCACTGAGCACCATTTTCTAAACTATGCAGGGTTTAGGGCACAGAAAGGCCTGACCCAAAGCAAACTGCTTTTTAACGTTGCTCAATGGCTTGTTATAAACAGCTGAGAGTGTATCCTGGCTATTTTGCCTGAGAATTTCCTGGTTTTGTTGTAGGAAAAGTGCTGGTGATAGATAACTTTCTATGTATCTGACAGTGAATATTTTTAATTTTTCCTCTGTCACTGGTTTAAAGATTTCTTGTCAACAATAGGCCTCACTTTCTGGAGAGTATTAAAAAGTATTCTCTGAGCAAAGCTGAAAGGGAAAGGACATGGATTGTAAAACAGGATAAGAAAGGCTGCTGCATATATCCCTCGCTGGTAGAAATCAGCAATTATTTTTGGCCAAGATTCTGCAGAATTCAGTAAAGGAAAAATAAACATCCAGAGAGCTTAGATTTGCAGGAGAAGCTGAAGGACCACTTTAAAATAGTCTGGAACAAGTTGCTTGAGATGATTGTATTGTGAAAAGGGAGTTTGGACAAGACAATCCCAAGAGGTTCCTTCCAATCTCAGCTGTACTGGTCTGCAGATATCAATGCAAACAATTATCATTAACCTCAACTTCCCAGCAGTCACACAGGGAAGAAGAAATATTTTAAAAATAAGTCATCCAGTCAATTTTCATCTTTTTACCTGAAAACCCTAAATATTAGGTGTTTTTAGTCCTATACCAGCCTTTTCTTTGCTCTTCTTCATCTACTAGTGAAAAAAATTGGAGAAAAATAAAAAAGGAGTAGAGAAAGAGTAAACCATAACAATACCAAAGTTTTCAGATTTTGTTAGGAAATTCTGGAGATTCTGAAATCTTTCACAATTTTAATAAAATAATGTGTTTCAAATAAAACTTTGAGATTTTCCTCCAATGAAGAAATTACTTAAATTATCAGAACAATCTGTGGGAAGAAGATGATATTTTGCTACATTATCAACAATGAGAGAACACTCTGTATTCCCTGACTCAAGGATTTTTTTGAATACTCAGTCTCAGAATTATTAAGTTTGGAAAAGATCTTCTAGTCAAGGGCTTCACGAGCAGAGCCCATGTGGACTTCATCCCTAGGGAAGTGTTGATAATCTCCATCCACTCAAAGACTTCTTCCTTACTTTTTTTCCCCAGCTACAATGCTCACAACTCCACATTATTGATGATAACCTAGCATACCCTCAGCACAGCACTTTGGCCTTTCAGCAGAAGACTCAAATGAAAAGTTCCCTGCCTGCTGTTGCAAATGCCAAAAGAATCCACCTTACTTTCTCCATAAGGAATTAGAAATTACCTCATGAGGGAGGTTATAATCCACTGCCAAGTAAGAGTCAGGATTAACCAGAGTAACCTGATTGATCTCTGTGTGAGGTTTTCTGAATCAAGCTCTGGTTGTTTTCCACTGCAACAAGCTGCAAAGCAAGGTAACTTCTGGGGTGCTCTGAAGAAAACTTAGTGTAAGGACCACTCTACTCAGGACTGTGTCCTCCCAAATTAGAGAATCACTGGCATGCTGAAGGAAGGACAAGCAATCAGTCAAACAAGCAACAAGGATATACTGACACAATTTCCAGCCTTTGGCCCCGCCTGAAACACAAGATCAACAGTAATGCACTCCTGCTTGTGTGAGTCAGTCACAGCCTGGTGCTGTTAAAAAAACTGCCTATTCGGCCTATCTGAAAAGGATCATGTATTGCTCTCCAAAATCCTGTGACATCAGACAGAGTAGCCATGAGGACTTGTGAGCATCAGGAGATGTGTCAGTTTTCTGGACACACAAACATTTCTCTCCTTCCCCAGAATTAGATATCTGCTCTCAGTTCTGGTTGTAAACAATTGTGTAGCATGTCTGTGTTTTGATTATCATGAAAATTATACCCTGGAGCTATCTGCACTGTGGTTCTCTGTGTGTCTCACTAAAGAGGTGAGTGAAATCATCTCTGGCAGTCCAGTTTGTACAGCGGCTGTCTAGGCAGTGCATAAACAGGATCCTTTTTATTTACGTCAGTTGCATAAAACCAAAATTCTTTCCAAGGATTTGCATGTTCACAGGCCTAATCATGTTAGCACAGTGCACATTTGCAAATTTACTCTCTGTCAATTGCTGGAATCTGGAAATCTCTCTGATTGCTGTTGGAGGCATCACCAGTGCCAGAGGCAGTGGAGGGAGCAGGTAGGGGTGCAGCAGCTGAGGGTGTGAGCAGAGGATGCACCCATCCATGCCAGCAATGGAAATGCCAGCTGAATAGCAAATGATCCATTGTTCCTGGTTAAGTAAATAACACCAGCTTCCTGTCCCTCTGAAAGCTGTATGTGTAAACTGAAGCTTCATTCACCCCAGCTCCTACTCCCTAATTATTGCATGTATATGTTCAGACTTGCATGAAATGTGTAAATCAAGGAACAATAAGGAGGGACGTATTTCCAGAAAGACTGAGCTTTCATTGAAGAATAGACTAGGATTCAAAATTCTCCATGGATTCAAATGTCTCCTGTTTCAAAATTACAGGCAGAGTTTCCAAACAAAGCCATATTTACTGACATCTACTGAAGCTTAACCATGATTTCACTGCACACAAGCTGAGGTTCTTATCTGGTGTATTCCCAAGTGTCCTCCCAGACACATTCTTCTCCCCTGGATCGAGCAGAGCTTTTCTTCTGTGCCTGCTGATTTGCATGGAGATAACTTCCTTGGCTGCTAACCTTACACAACCTGCCGAAGTAATTTAATCTTTGAATGCTGACGACCCACCTAAAATTCCATTCACACCCCAGGAAAACCATGCACATTCCCCCACAATTCATTAATAAGCAATCACAGAGCTGCTCTCGTTGTTGGAGCGCAGCGGGGCAGGGCTGGGGGCGAGGCAGGGAAGGAGGGAGGAACAGCACCAGTGTGAGATCTCACACTGTGCCTGGTCACACCTGAGCCAAGACAGGGTCTCCAGCCACGGAGCAACCACAGAGCCAGCTCTGCAGCAAACACGCACCTCCACATGCACTGCTGAAGGAAAGGTTCAGCTCAGCTGGGATTTCAGTCTTTAAGTGCCAAATAAAAACTAATATAAACCAATAAATGTTAAATGAGCCCCTTTGCTGTAGGTTTTTACATTTGCTCTCCTTTCTATGCTTTTGTATGGATTTTAGGTTGCACTGGGAACAATCTCAAAAATATATTTCATCTTTTAAGGAGAGATTGTGTTGGATAAGAGAGGGACAGACAGCCCAGTTGTCTGTAAGTGTGGTTTTTTCCCCCTCTATCACAGTTAATTCGTTGTTTAACATAAGGCTTTAATTCAGTTGTCTTCATCAACGAGCTACTTTGTGTCCATATGGCTAATAAGTGTTATTCTGAATTCCAATTAATGGGAAAATAGAAAGTATTTTAACAGTGCAGCTGATCTAACAAAAAACACATCTGAGGAGGATTAACATTTCAAAGGAACTATTTGCTCAAGTGAGCTGTCTTTATTATGATCTAAAGAGGGGGGAGTTGAAGAAGAAACCTTGAGTAACACTTTCATTATGGTAGCTTAGATACTGGAAATTAAATAGACCTGACTGAATTATAAAAAATCCTTGTACTTGAGCCTGGAGATAATTAAAGCTGTTCTACCATGTGTCAATAGTAACAAATGAAAACTGGTAGAGATGAAGGATAATACAGTACTGTAAATACTTTCTGGCAAATAAAAATATTGCTTCCTTTAACTATGGCCTGTAAAAGAATATGATTTACCAGAAAGCATAAAGAACAGGCTGAACTGTATCAGTATGTTTTTATGGAAGACATATGGCTCATTCTCACTTCTCAGAAATGTGCAGTCCTGGTAGCAAGCAATTGTTTTCTACATAATACTAGCACAACTTTAATTTAGATTAAAGACACAACAGGTTTCCGATGCAAGACAGGCAAGTTTGTGTTTTGGGTTTCTTCAAATCTCCATTTCTCCAATTTTTTAAACCTTGTTCTATTTACAGCTGTTCTTTCACTCTCCCCATCTGATGGGGAGGGGAAGCAAGCACCTGCTTGCACAGTCAAAGCCAGCATTGCTTCTCCCAAGCCAGCTGGCCACCGTGCCATGCCGGGTATGTACTCCTTCCTCTCCAGAGATCAAATGCATCAAGCAGTGTGAGGATGGTCTCTGCCAGCCCAGGATCCACTGTCTGGCTTTCTGCAGTTCCACAGCTGTGGAATCTGGCTACAAAATGCCCTCTCTGCCTAAGAATTCATCAACTTTTCTCAAAGGATTGGGAAGAGTAAATCACAGTGTTGAGGCCCAGGGCATCCAGCATTCAGTCAGTTCATTCAGACTAAACTTTTTAAGCTGGAATCTTATAATGAAGAAGTATCTCAGGGTTGAAATGTCTCTGAAAATTTCAGTTGCTTATGGACTAGGGCCTATAAGAGTGGAAGATAAGATCTCTGGATAGCAGAACAGCTCTTGAAACGTGGTTTATTGCATAGGTGGTGGGTGCAAGAGCTTTCCCTGAGCTGCCAGCCCCAGCTCAAAGCATGCCCAATGAGACCTAATTTCCTGTTACATTACATTTTATCTCCTTCTGTGTTGAATATTCTGGTTTACACCAACCAACCAGTACAATATACAAAACCTTCAGAATTTGCATACAGCCTATGTGAACTACTACATTACCATACCCCGCTACAAGCCAGTTTCTAGTCACCTTTTCCCTGCCACATTGGCAGGGCCCATCCCCCCTGGCATCCCTTTGTCTGCGAGGAGTATTGCTCAATCACCAGGCATCCTGCCTTCAGCTAACTTAACCATTGTTTTCCAGCTTGGCATCCTACAACTCAAAGCTTGCTTTCAATTCTATTTTGCTTACAGGTTTTACACTCTTAGAATCTTTTGCTAGGCAATCATATTTGTAGGGCCTTCCTGCCTCATCCTCCCCAACAGGGCCTTTCCAACCCCAGTGACAACTATGTCCAAGATATGTTTTCTTGTTGGAGGTGATGGATATGAGAGGGTAATATGCATTACTAGATCTCTGTGTGGGTCCTCCCCAAACTAGTGGCCCACTGATGACCCTCTAACCTCCCTTCAGGTGATAATTCTGGTGCAGGCCCAGAGCTGTCATATTATGGGGGCCTTGGTTTAGAGGGCAGCCCTCCAGCTGTTCTGTTTTTCCATTTTTGTAGGGGAGCTGAGATGTGTGTGCCAGTACATGCAGTTGCAGCCTCAGAAAGGTGAAAGTCCCAGGGTCCAGCACTGTGAAACATGTTTCTGACTGCAGGAGGGTGGATCACTGCCCACAGATGAAGCCCATTGTAGTTACTGACACATATTGCTTTATTTTCACAAGAACTTTAGGAATTGAAAGGTCTTGACTGATCACATTAACACTTAAAGAGTTTTGTCAAACATGTTTGTCAAAAGAGCACGGTTTCTCTAAGTTCTGAGAAATGCGGCTAGAGTGAATTAAATTTGCAGGCACAGAAATGAAACCCTTGATTCCACGCACAAAATTCAACAGTTGGGTCGCACACTCAGTTTCAAGTCCTCTGGTTTTCTCTATATGTGGTTGTCTCTTGAATATGACCCATCATTCTCCAGAAACCTACATGCACATAAATATTTAAATGCATTTTTAAATGGCAACACACGTTGATTATTTGACAAAAACTCCTGGAGGAGCTCTGAACTCAGGTTGCTTTCTGCCTGAGCACTGCCAGAACAGTGTCTCCCTGACATCTCCTGGCTCAGCCCCCTTCTTCCATGCCACCAGAAGCTCTTGTGAGTGGGTTGTGCCTTTGTGTTCCATGGCAAAGCCTGATGTACTGAGATCCTTATGTGTAAGCATGTTCCCATAGCCTGTAACAATAACTGTAGCCATGAGAACCCCAACCGCAAATAGGAATTGTAATGTTTATTAATTTCCTTTCCTCCATAGGCTTGAACTGTTTTCAAAATGTTGTTTATCACTATTATTTATTATGTGAGCTCCCTCTTGTGTCTTATTTTGCACCTGTGTAATCCAGTTGGCTGTGGGCATTTTCTTTCAGGTGAAAAATCTCATTTTAAAGATTTTACTAAGCCATTAATTCTTATAATTTCTTTTTTCCCTTTCAAGACACCCTTGTTGTGATTCATTCAAGTGATCAAAAACAAAATGGGAAAAAAAACCCCAAACCCAAACAACTAAAATCTGACACATTTAACAAGAAAAAGCATGGTTTTTTGGCGTGTAGTGCTGGTTTTCATGCAGGTGCAACTGAGGGCAATGACAGAGATTGAATTCCATTCAGAGAAGGCTCAATATGGAAGGGAGTTTCACCTCTGATCCAGAAAACCCACAGAGGGCATTTACGTAACTGAGCTGTAGAGAGCAAAGTTACCCCATTAACATTTTCAGTGTCAGGCATGTGAGCACAAGTGCCCATCCACAGGGAAACACTGGCAGGGCCAGGCCCTTCCAGATCGTGTTGCTCACCCAGACTCCCAAGGGTGAATTTTCAAATGGTGGGAAAAAAGAGAAACCTTGGCAGCACCTAAAGTTTACATATACCTATTGCTCTCTGGAATGACTAACTTTACCCCAAAAATGACTCATACAGGCAGTGTCTTTGATCTGATTGCATTCATTATTATTATTATTAACGATAATAACAGCACTGCAGCTGTGCCTCAAGGCCCCAGCTGAGATCAAGGCTCTGTTTTGATAGGCATTGAACACACTGAGGAGACAAACCTTGCCCTGAGGAACTTACACCTGATCTGAAGAAGACACACAAAATGCAGGGAGAAGGAAGTGGTGTTATCTTATTTTGCTTCAAGACAGAGAGGTTAAGTGACTTGCCTGAGGTCAGGCAGGTATTTGGAGGCAGAGGCAGCACAGAGCTGTGCTCAAAGCTCCCAGGAGCTGGGGACCAAGCAGGACACACTTGTCCTCCCTTCAGAAAAGCCTTGGCTCATTCCCAGCAAGAGGGACGGCAAGCTGGCAGCAGGGCAGTGCAGGATTCTGAGGGAAGGGCTCCAAGTGGGGAGTGGCCAGCACTGGCTGGAGGTGGGAGTGAGCACCTGGCCACATGCCTGCCTATATGGCAGGTCCGTGAAACTTTGTGCAGCAATATAAGAAACCAAACCTCCCCCGTGTCCATGATTTGAGCCATAGCCTGCTTCCAGCCCAGGGAAATGAGCCTACAGCAAACCCCACACCTCTTTGGCTGTTTGCCCCAAAATCAGTTTTGTGGGATAGATATCTTGGTGTTAGCTCAAAGGCCTGTACCCCAGGGTGGAGCTGGGAATAATTGCTAACACCTCATGCTTCACCTCCCAAAAATCTTCTCTTTTACAAGACCATAGCAAGTCTTGTGACTCCAGTTGGAGAAGCTGGAGAGTGGCAGCAGAGGTAAAACTGTTCTTGATTATCATCAGTGCCCTTGGCCAAATCTAAAAAAAAAAAAATAGCCTGAAATTAGACCCCTCTTGCTACATTTTGGCACCTAAATACATGACCTGCTTTTGCAAGAGTGCTGACAGTCGTTGGTATGGCAACTGTGATTACTGGAAATTTCCAGGGGCTTGGCTTTTTGGAAAGCTGGCCAGTTATTTGGGTGCCAGCATTCAGGTTTAGAGGCCTACGTTTAGACAACTTTTGTTTTTTTTCTTCTGGTCACAATTACTTATTTATGAAAAATAGATCATGAGTTTAGACACATGTAGGACACGAGATGTAAATATGGAACATTACAGCATCCAACAGCTATGAGAGGCCAGGGGTAAAACATGCTACAAAGAACCATTTGATTTAGCAATGAAAGAAAAAAGATGCAAATGCAAAAGCTGTCTGGAGTACACTCAGGCCATATTTCTAAAAGCACCTGAACTCTGAATGTCCAATAACATCCTGCTAGGACAGCAATTTTCTGTCAGTGACAGTTGAGGGCACCTCAGCTGGGGACTATCCAGTCCATTGAGTTTGTATGGCTGTATAATCCATTTTTGGAGATTTTTTGGTTCCTGCTACACCCTGTGGCTATAAGTGCCACAGCTCCGTATGTACTGTGTGCACAATAGATAGTTTGAATATTGAGCACAGTAAGCTTCAGAATTTCCCAAAGCACTATGACTCTGAGTATCAGATACTGACTATGAGTATCCATTAGGTGATACACTAGGGTCTGCTTCTAATATATTTAGTATCTATGTTCTTTGCAAGTGAAATGGTGACAAACTTCTACATATTCTGCTATATTAAACTTTTTTTTTTTTTATTGATGCTGAGATTAAATTAATTTTAAAGCAGTATTTTCTTGGCTATTCCCTTTGATTAGTTTTCCTTCTGCTTCTGGTTAGAAATATGGGAACTAATTTAGCATCCACACTGATATAACTACAGTCTGGATTTACACTCTGGTCAGAATTGTCTTGTTTGGTTTTATCCTTCTACTTAGTTCACTTGCATTCATTTAATTTTGCTTATATATGGCCCGTCTCTGTTGCCACCTTTGTAATGGATTTCATTTAGGGAAAAAAACAGACTGAAGATGTTCACATGCACATGGGTACAAGGTCTGTAAACTTATGTGTTGCATGTGTATGTGCAAACATGGGTGTACATGCATATGAAATATATATGTAAAATTGAATATGTACCTGTGGTCATAAATGGGAAAACAGTGCTTTAAAAATTTTTGATAAAAGTGCTTTTACTCACCCCAACAAATCTATGTCCGAACTTTTTTTGCTGTCTTTGGAAAGAAGAGCATGTCAACAGACTCTAATATTTGGGGGCTTCATCCTCCCCAAGGACCTCTGTTCGCCGCTGGAAACTTTGCTCTCCTAAGGAACTCCGAGGTAAAGAGTTTTGGTGTTTTATAATGGCTTTTTGACAGTTGTTCACTGGCAGCAAATTTGAGGCTGACTGTAAGGGTGCATTTGCCAGTTCCTTTTCCATGCTCTGATTTGTCATTCTTGGTCTGTCACAAGAGTCTGGGGGTTGTGAGCTGTGGGGATTTGTTTTCATTTCCTAGACATGTCAGTAGAACAAACAAAGACAGAACCATCCTCAGCAGGCTATGAAATATCAGGTGCCAGATGAGTTCACCCACTTGCTTGGTTGTCCCGTTGGACATCAAATCAAAGACTTGGTTTTCTCCAACTCTCAAATTCTGACACTTCCTAAATTTAAAAAGAAAGTTAAATGGCAATTCCAGCCTGGAACTGGCTGACAGGAGTCTACCCGGCTCCAGGAATTAATCCAGAGGAAATGGATACTTCTGAGATTGCCTTTATATTCTTCCAAGATACCCAGAAACTAATATATATTCTGGTCAGCTCCATTCCAACAGGCTGGAAAATACTGCCCAAAAATGAAGAAACTGAGAGCAGGGATTAGCCCACATATACTTGTTCTGCACAAAGTGTCCTTTCATCCTGGCTGAGAATCCTTTTCCAAATTATTTCTCTTAACGCCAGTCACGCGGCTCTTGTGGCAAAAGGCACGACTCTGTGAGTTAAATTGTTATTACAAGGAGTAATTAAGTTACTCTGTGGTGCAGCAAAGGAGTGTGCAGTTCTGAATTCCCTGATCACAGAATCACAGAATGGTTTGGGTTGAAAGGGGCCTTGAAGATCGTCTCCTTCCAACTCCTTGCCATGGGCAGGGGCACTGAACACTTCCAGGGATGGGGCACCCTCATCTTCTCTGGGAAACCTGTTCCAGTACTTCACCACCCCACTCTTTCTCCCAGAGCTGCCACCCTGGATCTGCCACCAGAGCCCAGGAAACTTTCATCTCTATATAATTGGGATTTTTGCACTCAAAATGACTAAAACCATTACAGTAGGTACACTGGGTACTCCAAGAATTAAGCACAGAAATTCTGTTTTGCTTTTAGTATTCTTTCTTATAAAGATAGTTTTATTCATATGTATATGTCCACATACCACCACACCAAATACCTACATGTCCTACCCTCAAATTTAATTAAATCAAAATATACTAAAAAGAGTCTAAAAGGCAGTCAAACTAACCAGATGGTATCTACAAATGTAGTAAGCATCAAGCCAGTGTTCATTTCCTTGCAAAAATTCACCAAGAAACAAGTCCTGAAACATTTGTATGTGGAAATGAAACATGGAGAAATACAGAATGTTGCCTCTACTCTATAACATTTCCCTGCTTACTGTTTATTCACTTCTATTCTAAAAGATGAAAATCAGCAGACCTGATTTCTTCTTTAAACTGACTATTTGCACCCAAATCTCTGGTGCCTTTGAAGAATGACTGTATGAAGAAGCCACCTTGTATTTACACTGCTCAGAAGCTGCTCCAGCTCTTGGACCTCAGGGAATTCTGGTGTCACATTTGCTTCACACAGCGTCCAAGGAGAGAGAAAATCACAGCAGCCCTGCACTTGAGAGGACTCTTGTCCTGTTCCTTGCTTGCTCTGGGAATGGAGCTGGGGATCTGCAGCTGTTTTCTCTCATCTCTGGGGCTCATAAAGTGAATGGCCCTTGCAAGGG
>VZUA01080933.1:0-11529 GCA_013401035.1 Horornis vulcanius | reverse complement strand
TAAGAGATTGGGAATGTGCACCAGGAGACACCTTAACTAGTTTGTGTCACTGGTGAGAGGCCACCACCATAATTCTTCTTAGGAGAACTATCACATGCTCAATCACGTCCTTCCTGTCCCAGAAGGATGACATTTAACCATCTTAGCTAATTTTCACCATGAGGAAACATCATACACTCTAACAATTGTGTGTCAGCAGTTGCTGGCTGAAGTATAGAAATTCACCAGAAGACACATGACTGAATTCTCCCAGGAAGTAAAGTTTTGAAAAACAGCATAGCTTATGGCATTTTGGGAAAACAACAGCTAAACTTCACACTTTGAAATTCTAGACTCCCATTAAAGGGATCAACTGATTCTTAGCTTCATCAATATCTCGGCCCCAGTCCAGTATAACAAGGCTACAGACAGCTTGCTTTGGCAACTCCAGCAGAGATATCCAAAGCTGAACCATTATTGCTCTTGTGGCAGCTATACCCTGTACAGGTGTGGGATATGGAAAAACCTGTCATCAGGCTCATTCTTTGACTACATGTAAGTGTTTAGTCTCTGGTCTGAATTTATTACGCTGAGATACCAACGAAATCACTCAAACTGCAAATGCAGATTTTGTATCATTCAACCCTTAAGCCCTGCTGAATCTGGATCTCCCCAGAAGGTGGAAGACTCAGAGCAACTGCGCTGGATTGTGTTTAAACAGATAAATGTCTGGTGGCAAAGCCAGAACAAATAAACATGACCTATGACCACACAAGGAAAAATATTTTGTTTGTTGAGATACACATAACTGAATAGAAGCCTATTAAAACAAAGTGAGGCAACACAAAAGCATTTCACAAAGATAGGTAACTCTACCATAAACTTTCATCTGCAGATCTCCTAATGAGTAACAGAAATGCCAACAAAATGGCATTTGTGTCAATTTTTAAAGCCTCCTTCAAAGTTCCTTGGGAAACACTGATTCTCTTCTTCCCCTAAGCTTCCACTGAACTGAAACTAAAGCCTTCTTTGTTTCACTATACCATTAGCATGTCTCTGTCCATCCCAAAGCAGTCAATTACTACAAAGCCTGAGGCAAAAGTTCACAGAGGGGAGCAAGAGGTCACAAGCACTTCAGTGGCAATGATGTAGACCTTTTCTTTTAAATGTATCTGCTGATTTTACAAAATATATTAAAATGGACATCCTGGTCTTTGCTACCAGATGCCAAAAAATATCTCTAACTNAAAAAACAAACAAAAAGACCAAACCAAAAGCAACAAATAAATGAACCAAGGAAACAAACAAACAGCAAACGCAAACAAAACAGTGGGCAGAAATACTCAGCTTATAGAAACATTTCAAAGAAGCAGTAGGAGGTAGTAAACACAATACGGAGCTGTGTTCCTTGGATGTTTTAACACTGCTGAGCTTTGCAGCAGTACTAACTCCCACTAAAAAAGGGGTAACCTCATCCCCCAGAACATCTCTTTGGTATCTCCTGGGAAGTGTAGAAGGAAAAAAAAACAATTCAAAAAAAGAAGGAAAAAGAAAACCTAACCAAAAATCAAACCCCCACTCTGTTGGCCCACAAATGGCAGAGAACCCAAGAGTCTCTAAGACTGAAATGGCCCCAAGATGCAGTCTTCCACCTGGATTGCCACATGCAATTAAACAGCCATAAGTCAGAAACCAAAATATATTTACTGCTTTCATCACCACTATAGCAAACAACTACTTCAACTAGCTTTCACTATATGGATGTTCCCTTGGAGACAACAACTCCATCACTTAGGGCAGCTCACCAAGGAGAGGAGAGTGCAGAGGGTGGCTTGCAGCCCACACTACCAAGAGCCTTAAAAGAGCTGCCAAATGAACTCTCAGGTTTCTTGATGAATCTTGAAATAAAGGGGAATATGGAAGACTGAAAAATATGCTAGTGTTATACCAGTATTTTAAAAGGTTGAAATAGGATGAGACTGTCAGTCTTGTCAACCTGACATTGATTCCAGACAAAATAATGAACAAGCTGATATAAGACTCAGTTAATAAAGGATTAAAGGAGGACAGTGTAATTACTGCCAATCAATGTAGACTTTACAGAAAAATATAACTTGTCAAACTACCAACACTTTTTGGTATGATTACAAGTTTCAATGGTAAAGGTAACAATGTTGATGTAATATATTTTCACATGGTGTTTTACTTGGTGCCAGAAAGCACAGTCATGCAGCATTCTGTATCAGCTGAGAGATCTGAACTGCACCAGGAGATAATAAGGCAGGCAGGTGCTACTGCAGTTGCTGTTCCAGTGCTCCATGCAAATTAGGCTGCTGGCATGGAGATCTCTCTGTCTGTCATGTTGACTGGTACCACTTCATTCTCCCCCTGGGCTCCCACCTACTCTACCCATCTGTTGCCACCTTTCCCATGCTTCTGGAAGTGCCTTGGCACAGAGATGGCCACCAGTCCCCTGACTAGTACAAAGGGCTCTGATCTGACCTAAGCTCTGCCAGGCGTGTTAGTCATTCTGCCCAACCCACTGCACTGCTGTACTAGTCCATCTGCATAGATAATCTGTAATTTCTAGAGGTTCATTAAACTTGACTCTAAGGATTTAGTCTCAAGGCAGTGGTCCCTAGCGTGCAGCGATTGTCTGTGTGAGAATGACACTTAAACAACAGAAAGCTGTTCACATAAAGTAGAGAGCTGAAAGTAAACGGACAGAACCTGACAGACGAGCTCTGACATTAAGAAATTTAGTCAGCACACCACAGTAATACACACAATAAGCTCTCCATCTGCTTCTTTGATTTCCTCTCGGCATATAGCAGTAAATGGGGCAGTGGACAGGAGCAGAAGTATAATTGGATGTATTTTCCTACACAGCAGCTCTCACTCATACTTGATCACAGAAGTCTACTGTCAGTTTTTAGAAAATTGTTAGCAATACAGGGTTTTTTGGAATCTCTTCTCAAATACTGTAAAGGTTACATAAGAATTACATTTAGCATTTTTGCATTTAAATGTAATTCAAAAATGACAGTCTGGATACATGGTAGAACAAAGTAATTCAAAGTATTCAAGCCTAGATTAGCCTGTGTTAATGGGAACATAGATAATTGATATTTTCCTCAGCCAAGGCTGTCAGCCTCACCCATACCTACCAGACCAGGGTTAAAGTACTTTTGAGTTTGAATAGAGGTTTTTCACCATGATACTGAAGAGTTACCACAAGCCTTGGCACAGGCTACATATAAAGGAAAGTATACTATCAGGACTGTAACTATTTATGGCTCTGAAATACAATACTGAAAATGATAATGCTGCTGGTCAACATAATGAGTGTAAGAAATTCTCTGGCTATTCCACAATTGCAACCTCATCTTTTAGTTCTTGCCTCTCATGTCTCCACCTAATATTTGCTATTTCAACTCTCCTTTTTTCTACAACATATGAACAAGTTTTTGAGCATGGATGTAAAAAAACACTGGGAAGGAACAGGCAAAATAAACCAAATATTAAAACAACATCACACAAGCAGCTATTGGAAGAATTAATTTTATATTTAAGTCAATAAAAGCCTTTACTGTGGAGTCCCAGCCATTCCAGTGTAAGGTTCCACAACACTGCCAGAGCCAACAACCTTGCCTTACAAAGGCTCAGTACAGCATCACACAGAAAAGATTGATCTTGTTTTTTCAAACTCCCGTGATTACAGTTTCTGTTTTCCTTTGTTATTCTTGGCTTCCATGGAAGAAACAGCAAGCATGTGTGTTTTGGGGCTCAAATTCCCCAAAAAGCGTAGATGAAAAATCCAGGCTATTTCCCAGCCACAATAGCACAGGGAAACTGCAAGAAGGCCTGGAGGAGGGATGAAGGCAGGTGTCTCCAGCAAAGCTGGGTGACACAAGAGTTCTGCAGTGTTGCCTGGCAGCAAGTAATTATCTGCCACTGTGCTGCTTCCACGTGCCAACAGCCAAAGCCCACACAGGCAGCAAGCACAGGCAAGTACATGCGTCAGCTAACGCTGCAGGTTAGCTCCACTGTTTCCTAAGGGATACAAGCAGATGTGCTTTGGACGAGACTTTGGCTAAGTTCTTATGATTCTTGCAACAGCACTAGGAACCACTCAACCCAAAATATCCAGGGAGACAAGTCTGGAAGATGATGGAAATCTATTATCAAAGACAAGACCACTGCCGTACTAAACCAGCATTGTGAAACCAGCACCAGTTCTACCCCAAAATGGTTGGGAAAACTCCAATAAAAACAGGTTAGATAAACCCTGTGAGAAATGGCTTAGGCATAGGTGATTGTGCCTTAGGATAGGGTAAAGGGTCAAGCAGCCTCTTGAGAAACCTTTCTGCACTCCTCTCAGTGATGGTCTGTGACTACCTTAAGGAAGGAAGAAAACCACATCCCAACCTACCTGTCCATCCATCATCTCGTGTTCTTCCCCAAGCTCCAAAATTACTCCCCCGCACTGGGGTTAATTACAGAGCAACTCAGACCAAGCCAAAAAAGACTCACCCTCAAGATATGTGTCATCTATAACCATCTCATTCATGAACTGCCAGACTGCCATACTCCTCCTCCTCTTTTCCCCACCTCCCTTCCCACCTCCACTTGCCCTCTAAGGCTCCCAAATGCCTGTGTGCTGTATGTGGTGGCAGCTGAGGTTTTTAATATGCACTTATTAAGATCCTAATTGAATCCCACATTGCCTTGTGTGCATCTTCCTAGCCGGAACATGAACAAGGCACCCTATAATTCAATTAGAAGGACCTGCAGCAAGCTGATCATTAGTCTGTCAGGTTGTTTAAAAAAAGACATCTAGGAATAGGAGAAGAAGTTAAATAAAAGGAAAATTGTTAACACCCGTCCCTAATTTATGGAGACACTTCCTCACGTATACCTGAAGCATGAAATCTGCAATGCTCAAGCACTGGAATAACAGCTTACTACATCAATCCAACAGTCCTTTCTCTTGCTTCAGACAACTTACATAGAACCCCAAAAGTTGGAATTGATTTTCCTTATCAATCCTTCTCTGCTTAGATTCATGAGAAAACAGCACTAATATACATGACTACTGCAAACAAGGAAATCTCATTACCTGCCAAGACCCTGTTGACAGAGGAATGAGTGGCCAAGCCAGGCTGTCCCCGCTCATGGAAAATGCCAGCATAAGGCAAGTACTCCGGCAGCAAGAAGCGTCTGCAAAACAAAGAGTAAAACATGGAAAAAGCCGTCCTGTGTACTACAGCCCTGAAGAGCAACTGCAATTACTTTGAGGAAATATGACTACATTCCAGCAGACCACAGTAGAGGGAAAGCTGGAATCCTCTGCTTAGCTAACCACTTCCCTGCTTCAAACAAAAAGTAAATTACAGATTAGATCCTCCTCTGATCAACGTGGCTGCAAAGATCAGCACTAAACAAATCCTCTACCTCCCACAATAGTTTCCTATCCTCAAACCAGCACACTGTGCTGAGAATCTCTGATCAGATTCTTTTCTCCTCCTATTCTGCCTTCACACTGTGGCCTCAACCTGTAAGTAAAAAGCACTAAGACCACGCTATCTTTCAAACATCACAGGATGAGCAGCTCATACTAACACGCCATCCCAGAAGCCCCAGAAACTGCAAACCAAGGATAAAGAAGCCCTGTGCAAAAAAAGGAATCCATCTGAAAGCACCAGGGAGCTGTACTGCAACTGGTACCTCCAGGATTTCCACACCTTTTGCTCTTACACATAGATGCCTTACCTCGGGACAAAGCGCCCCAGCGACGGCGCAGACATGCGGGCATTCCGGGGAGCTCGGTGCCTGGATCGGTCTCCATTGTCCCTTCAGCAAAAGGAAGAAAATTATTGTACACTAAAAATACTATGTAATAAAAGTATTTTCCAAGAAAACAAAACACCAATGACATCACCTAGTCAACCTGAGTATGCTACAGAGATTCAACGGTTCTTATGCTTCCAGTGTTCCAAATTCATGTAAGTAATTCTGCCAAATCCTCTTGACAGTTTTATATAAGGGTAACCTTAAAATCACTTCACTGTTTGACAATGTCTCGAAAGTATCAACAAAACCACAGAGAGTTAATGAATCAATGTCAGCACCTGAGCAAATGAAAGAGAAACCTCAGAATTCTGACCAGGAGAGCAAAAGGCTCACCCTACTCCTGAGAAGAACCTTCTGCTAGTCAAAGAGATCTGTTAAAGTTCTCATTTTTTCATTCCCAGAAGTGCAGGCAAAAGAGCATAATCTGTAGACTATTCTTTTGTGTTCCTTCCCTGAAGGCCCAGTTTAAGTGCCATCAGATCTTAAAACTATCTCACTTTTCATAAGCTTTTCCAGCTGAATCAGAAATGTTAGGTGGTACCAGACAAAAGTGCACATCCTGAACAACAAATTCTGTTACACAATTTATGTCTGGGCCTTGGGGAATGAGGGGAAAGGATCTAGCATCCATCGTCCTACAGCAGACACAGGAAGGCACTTCCCCAGGAGGGCAGTGCAACACTGAACAGGCTTCACAGAGAGGCTGCAGAGCTGCTGTCCTTGTGAGTCTGAAGACAGGAACTAGACAAACTCACTGGTAGCCCAGTCTGATTTTAGTAATGACAGCTGTACAACAAGCAGGACCTTCAGAATCCCCATCACACAAAATTCCTGATACTGCATTCCTAGGCCACAAGGGGCCCTGTAATTATACAGCACTAAAATTGCAAGGAAAATAATGAGACTCCATTTGTGACTCTGGAGTTCTGAAAGAGACCTTGACAGTGCTTTCTTCTCTGTTCAGAAATTTACTCTCTGTATGACCTTGCACAAGTAACAAGTCTGTTCTCCCTGGATTCCAAATTCGCATCTGTAATTGCAGCCCTGTCTCCTTCCCAAGCAGTTGTGGGGAGAATATTACTTGCAGAGCCTTGAAATCACTAGGAAACTAAACATTCCTTATCCAATGCACTAGCAGCACATTTCTAACCCACTCCAGCAAGCTGTGCATTTTATAATTATTTTTCGTTTTGCTTTTTTAAAGTCAGTGAGCAAGAAACGTGGGCTGAGAAGAAAGTCTATTACGTGGCTGTTTCCCACACACTTGAGGAACCCAGGAACACAAAAGCAGAGGTTCTTCTGCAAAGCTCGTTAGCATTTCAAGCTATTTCACCAAAATCAAATCTAAATCCAAGCTCAAAGCTTCGATTTCTCCTCCCACTATAGATGTAGCATTTGCAGTTCACAGCCAAAGCCGCACCTCACCCTCAGGAGTTTGTGTAACCAGCAGGGTTCCTGAGATCAGAAAAGTAAAAGCTACTGCTGTTCTTTTATCACAGGCCTCTAGCCTATTAAGATGAAGATCAATAACAGAAGGAATCCTGCAAACTTGAGTGCTGACATATCAACTTTTGTCGCTAAAGAGAAAAGGCCAAAGGAAAAAGAAGCGTCATGTTCCAGATCTTGCCACACACAGGAAGAGCTAGCAGAAGACAAAAAATACTTTTTAAAAACCACCATTTAGCAGCTTTTGAAACAACACTGATATGCAACCCTGGGACAAAAGCAACAAAACCACTTTCAGGGTTTTCATTTGCTTTGGACATTTACTAGAACTGGAAGATACTTTTGAAATGGAGAAATAGCAGCAAGAGGAATAACAGCAAGACTACACTCTACAGAACTCTCCACTTGAAGCAAATCTCTGCAGCAGTTTTCAAAAGGAATAAGGAATTAGCTTCAGCAAACAAAAGGTGGTAAAAGGACAGTCTACAGACCAAACCAAGAGACCCAGAGGAACTAACTGTTCAAGATTTTTTAACTGCCATTAGCCACAGGTCTTAGCATCCACAAAAACATTTTCAGATACATTTTCTAACCAAGGTGACTTTCTGATGTGAGAAGTCCATCCTGTACTTCCCTATTTATTTACTGTGCACACAATCTCCAGACAATACAGAAAAATGCCTAAAAGGGAAAAATATATATGAGGCGGGGTTCTTTTTCAGTTTTCACCATGACAGAGACAGCCTCTACTAATTCAAAAAACAGATATATATTTTTAAAATCCTCTAGAAAAAAACAAAACCAAAACCAAAAACCCTACATCCCAGTGGCCATCTGCCCTATAACTCAGACTGCAGGGAGTAAGAAACAGCAGCTATCCATCAAGAATGCTAGAATTCCTATTTACTGTAAGTAGAAGTGTAAGATATACTACCCTGGGGTAAAGAAGAATACTACTAAACATTACTCTGAATTACTAATTTATAGAGTCATTTATATCTAAACTCTCGTGCTCAACAACTACATGCAAGGATGTCTAGTCTAGTGTTGCTAAGATAGAACAGCTTTACCCTGGTGCCAGCTGAAGATTATTTCTGCATCCTCTAAAAAAGCAAATAAAAAATACCCTACAGATCAGTGAAAATGAGCGGCACTTCGTGTTATTTCTGTACCGCATACAGCCTTTTCGCAGAGGGAGGAGAGCAGATGTTAGCACACTGTGTGAAGCACTCCAGCAAGAAATGAGAAGTTTCCAAGGCTCCCTAAAGTACTGATAAAGATCTAATGCTCTGCTTTCTATTTAGTGTCAACTACCTACAGATTCATTAGCTAATGATTCACAGTGGATAGTTTAATTAATATTACCTGCAGAAGTGGAAAGCAAATCCCTCAGTGTGTGCGTGTCTGTGTCTACATAAAAAAGCTTCTTCTATGAAGCAACTCAATAACCTTGCTAAAGTAAATGAAATAAACCACAGCAAGGTGACTGGGGAAACACAGTACTCTAGTTATTAACAGACTAATTTGTCTCAGCAGGAAAACTGCAAGAACCAACAAATGGTCAAAATAACTTGTAAGGTCTGGCTCAAAATTCAGGTTATTCATCATTTACTCAGATACCACAGTGAGACAAATCGGAACAGTGATGTGGAGAATAAAAGTTCGTAGGGGAGAAATAGTATTAACATTAACCTACAATGGAGCATGAAAAGAAAGCAATTCCAAAACATTCAGGAGAATTATGGACATTTAATAGGGCATAAGAAGGATGCAAGTTTATCCTAAATTGGATAAGATAGTCAAATCCCCTTGGATTTTTCTTCTATTTGCTTGTTGAGAGAAAAATTGACCAATAATTGACCAATGTAAAATTAATGGACCTGCAAGGCCAGCTCTGAAAACAGAGAAAGAAATACAAAATTTTGCATCCTAAAGTTTGGAGAAAAAGGAATTCTTTTTCATCTGGTAACTTGGCTACTGCATCAGTAACACTGGATACAGAAGACAAGTAAGGACAAAAAAAGTGCCATGTTCTGCTTTTCTGTCTTGGCAAGAATTCACTTTAATATTTAGAGATTGTTGTATCAGGAAGTGAAATTAAACACACAGCATGAGATTTCTAATGCAATCTGTTGGTCTAACTGTTCCCATTGTAGTCAATATTAAAACTCCCACTGACTACACTGCCAATAGAATTAGGTCAACAATGACCATTTTGAAAAGCCATTTAATTACTAAAGCCAGCACCAGTAAGCCATGTAAGTTCAGAAGAATCAAATTATGTCACACCAAGCCAATTGTTTCATATTTTCAGCATTTTATCACATTTTGTGTAATCCAATTTAAAATGCTAAATCAATGTAGGAAAAAAGATAATGAAGGGAACATTACTTTTGCTGGTGGTTCTAAGAACATGTCAATTGCTTTCCAGCACCATCCTGATGGGTGAGGTAACAAATATTGTTGGGAACAAAGTCAGCTACTAGCTTCACCGATGAGAGGAGCAGCAAATACCAGATATTAACACTTTAGTTTTTAATCTGTCTGCTTTAATCTGCAAGATCCTGAGCATCTAACAGAAATCAATTTAGAGAAAAATGGGAGCACTGATAGTAAATAACCTCTCAAAATAGAGAGGTAAACACAAAATAAATAAAACATTGTCATTTTGAATATTTTAGTGAGATAAAGGCATACCAGAAGACAAAAGGAAAAGCCACAGTGCAAGTTGCTTGTAACTCTGCATAGGGGCATAGTAGCTAAAATAGTATCTCCTGGATCAGTTACACTAGTGTCTTATTCAAAAATAAAGATTACATACAGTAGGTGCTATTTTATTCACAATCCTCAAGTCTTGGAGAAGTTACAAACTTAAACCAGGAAAAGGGGACCACTCTACTTTTGGCTCTGGGGACAAGTGTATCTCACCCCAAACCAGGATTATGTTAAAGATTAAACGTTAAAAACAACCACCTCTCTATCTAAGCAGAGAGTTAATTCCACAAGTAGATACAAAGAAGGAAGTCAGGAGCATAGGTTCTATCAAAAAAGAGTACACATACTGACATCCTCAGACATTAAAATTACTACTGCATGGTTCTTTTAAAGTATATCTAAAAGAACATACATAATCTGGTAAAAACAGAAGTTAGACATTTATACACCCATATTTGAAGGATATGACCATTACAGAAGGAGAAGTACATAAGGCAGAGCTGAAGGAAAAAAGAAGAAATAAGAACAAGAAAAAAAAAAAAAGGCATTTGTTACACAAAAAGATTTTCCTAGCACTAAATGTATGACTGTGGAGCAAAGTTCTAAGTGTAACACTGGAAGCCAAAACCAGTTGAAGAATAAAAATAGTAGAGAAACTACAAAGAGTGATGGTGGCCAGCTGGAGAGACAGGAACTAGAATAGATTTTTAACACAGTAATTGATAAAGAAGTTAGGGGAGTGACCCAAGCCTTTCCATCATTCTGTGTTCTTCTGAAGGCAGAAATGCCAATCTCTCACTAAGACCTTTTTTAAAGGAACCCCAGAGAAAATGTGTATCTATTTATCAACTATAACTTCCTATAAAACAGCAGACTGCTGAGTTACTAATGGCTCTGCTGACCAGAGAGAAACAAACCCCCCAACCCTGATTACCTCTCAGAGCACTGTTCAGGGGATAATGCATTTACAAGATTAAAAAGGGCACTTCAGAAGATCAAGTGTTTCAGAAAAGCACCACATATGAGAGGCCAAGAGGAATAGCAGTACCTGCCTGTGAAATGCCAAGGATTAACTGCTTCAGAGAAAGACTGATTTGGAACTAGAATGAAACACTCTTTTCTACATGCATGATCCAGTTATTTCTATTTTCATCACCTCACTGTGTGGTGGGCTCACAAATTGATGATGTTGTTTTAGAATAAGACTGATATATTTCATAGCTACAGTGAATCGTTAGGAGGCAGAAACATCAGCAGCCAGACAAAACTACGGAGGCATCAACTTCTGTCTCTTTTTAAAATATATATATTGCACTGTTATGCTTCCAAAGGAAACAGAATTAAAACCTTAACTTCACAAGCAATGCTAACCTGTTGGACCTACAGGCTTCAAGAATGCAGACCACTACCTGCTTTGCATGGCCAGCAATAAACCAGAAACAGCTTGCTTCCTAATTACTCTCTTTAACACCAGACTTCACCTACTAGGTGACCTAGTTTGACTTCTGAGTTGCACAGACACAAAATAAAAGCAAA
>VZUA01080915.1:0-10010 GCA_013401035.1 Horornis vulcanius | reverse complement strand
AAACCTCCCAGTAACAGTCCCAGTCACTCCAAAGATTAACAGATCTTATCAAGTTTTATAATCCTGCAAGATAATACAAGCTATTTCTCCAGTGCAATGGCAGATTCCACAGAATCCCCAGTAACCTTGGAGGAGTGGCACCTGACCCCATCTCATGACCTTTACTGCTCCAATTCACATGAGAAAGACTAATTTAGCTCAAAAGGCATCCAGGCACAGGTCAAACAACTATAAATTGAACTGTGTGCTTTGTAACCTTCAAGATTTAATTTATAATTTCACCTTAGGAAGGACACCTCACACTGTGACACTACCTGTGTCATTAGGTATCATTGTTACAAGCACCCTTCCTGTCCCAGATTTTTCCACTCTTAATAGATTTTTAGAATGTAGCATCCACATGTTCCTATGGACAACAGAAGTTTAGTTCTGTCCCTCATACTCACCTTGTCGTATCCAGGAGACAAAGGGGGTGGGATCAGCAGCTGCCATACACTCCATCACCACGCTCTCCCCGGCCACCACCGTGGTGTTCTCTGGAGCAGCGATGATGGTGACATCTCCTCCTGCTGGCTGGGAACCTAATGTCAAAAATGTTAAAAAAAGTCTGTCCTTCCAAGATGCAAAGTTTCCAGAGAAAAAAGAGCATGTAGAGCCCTGTCTCCCTAGCTGCACTTGCCTGGGCAGTCTCATGTGTGGAAATGGCTCAGGCCCAGTTGGAGGAGAAAAACAGGTCTTGCTTTTATATGACTACAGGATTTTTACTAAAGAAACAAACAATCTGCCAAGCAAAATTTATTCTAATCACCTGAGTCCTAATAATAGGATTTTCACATGGAAAACAAATAGAATTTCAACACAACACCTTCATGAACTGTTGCTACATTGGATGTTTGTTCATTAGATGAAACAAGACACTGCCGTCCTCAGACAGAACAACACCAACGCTCACCCTCCGCCAAGGCACTGGAGCAGCTCAGAAAGAATCCAGTCACTTGGCTAAAGAAATTCTAATAGCCAGATGCTGGACTGTAAACTGCGACACAGAAAGGTCATGGCTGCGTCCTGGCCTTCACCTGACAGCACAAAGACAGATCAGTCATCCCACATCTGGAGGAGATAGTGCTGTGTGGCTGTACGTGCACAGACCAAGAGCCAACACTTAAATCAAGCAAGGTTTACAGGAAGGTCTCCAGGCTGCATTGCACAATGCCTTGAGAATGGGATGGGGATATTCTGCTTGAAATGAACCTTCTGCCTGTGTCTGCCCACTGCTGAGCAGAGGTTAAGGGAAGGTTAAGGAAATGCCTTTGCAGCGGCCAAATTTCTGTTGTCAGATGAAAACAACCGGAGCACTCTTGAGCACAACCAGACTGTTCATGACCCTCACCAGTTCCTCCAGCTCTCTTAAATATCTCTAACTCTGAGGGACACTTTTGTTGTTGTCCTCATGAAGTGAGAAATAACTGTGGAGGAGTCATGTAGTACCAGTAACACTTAGGCCTGCAATGAAAGTTATTGGCAGCAGGTCTCAAACAAATAAAAGCAGGACCTTTCTGAACTCAGTGTTACCAAGATGCTGCAGAGTTCAAAGCCCAAGAGATTCAGACAAGCTCATAAAGGACACATTTACCAGGATTGTTAAATATGGTGTCATTATAGTTGCCAGCCCAAAACGTTCCTAACTGGGATACTCTGACTGGGACCCTGATTGTCAGATGCTGAGCGAGATGTCCATGGAAAGAACCATGTCCTCCCTGCCCAGTTTCTTTAAATGGTGTCCTCTGGCACCTGCTCTGGTCACTTCTGGAAAACCTCCCTGGCCATTCCTGTGGCATCCAAACAACTCACTCATATCTGAACTCCTTGGGCACATAAACTGGAGGAGCTTCAGCCTCACGGGCAGAGCTGCCTGCAAGCAGGAGGCCGCACAGGGCTGCACTGAATGTGCTGTGCTCAGCGCAGCCCCAGGCTCAGTGCCAGTCAATCTAAGCAGGGCAGTCTTGCCAAAGCATTGGTTCCACGCTGAAATGTTCTCGCAGTCCATACGTGCGTGAATAGGATTTCCATCTCTAGTATTACGTGAGCACAGTCAAAAGGAGCCAGCAGAATCCCTGAGGCACCAAGGGAAACCGGGAGCGAGCAGGAGCCAGTGCTTGTCCAGCAGATGGAAGCAGAGACCGAGGAGCGCCCACAGTGCCTGACCTGGGGCAGTGGCCGGACTAGGCTGACCCGCAATCCCAGCCCTGGGCGAGCACCAGCAAGAGGAGCTGCCCTGGGGCAGGAAGAGCCAGGCCAGCTGTCCTTCCAAAGGAATGAGTACTCTACACAGAGGGGTTGGTGTGGACAGGCAAACTCAGTCTCCTTCTGGGCTGGTCAGGGCTTTGCTCCATCATGTCTGCTGCTGCTCCCATCGTCCACATCCACGGACACCTTCCAGCCTCACAGCCAGCACACCTGGCTGCAGCAGGACAGCTTGGGGAACAGCACAGGGACAGGAAGAAAACTCAGCAGATACGGATTTTGAGAACTCACTGACAATCAGATCAAAATCCTGTTCACTCTGAACTACTGAGACAGAAAATGGGCTTAATCCAAAAACCGGCGTGAGAGCTTCCATCCCAGGCACGTAAGCTCAAGGATCAGAGAAACTCAAGGCTCTCTGCAACAGCAGCTCTCTTTTAACTCCAGTTCTAGTTCAACAAAGCACTAAAATCCACAAATAATCATTAGTCCTGCACAAGAACTGAGCACAGGAATTCCAGTGAGGCCCAGCTTGATGGGTGAGGCTGCTCTGCACATTGTTAATGCAGGGTCTCTACCCCATACAGCACAGAGGGATGAGGCAACGTTGGAGAAAGAAGAAGAAGGAGCTTTCCAGCCAGGATTTGGAAGGAAACACAAGAAAAAGCATCAGAAACAAAGGCAAAGGGTTTAACAGCAGCCATCGCTGGAAAGACACTGGAGAACTCAATGAATTGTGATGAGTGAGCCAGGGAAAGTAGTGTAAAGGAGCCAAGTGAGGAGCTGCTCTGTGCTGAGCAGGGCTGGATGTGGTCACACATCTCCACATAGCCCAGGCTCAGGCCCAGCTCACCCTGCACAGGGCTCAGCGAACATAATCTGCCCACCCTGGACACCAATCACTGCCTCCAGGGCCATGGCAGTTTCTGACGAAAATGAGCAGGGCAGCAGCAGACACCACACACCCTGGGAGAAGAAGTATCCATGGCAGAACTTCCAGCCTACCCTGGGAGTGAGATTCTTTCCCCAACACCACCGTCTGCCACATACCTGCTGGGGAGGACACGGCTGAGACATGTCTGTGTGCAAGAAGTTGTCTTTTTCTACACTGCTGGGGGAAAAAATAAATCTAGAGTAAAAAAATAACACCAGCCAGATGGTAATATATTCCCTGCCAGATTTCCAAGCAGCTTTCTCTACCAAGCTTAAGCAGAGGAAGAGAGAAAGCTGTTCAAACCTGACTTAAACACTCATATGTTCCATCAGGTGCATGGCCCCAGGTGCTGACTGGCAAAGGCACTTTACAGGTTATAAAAGTTCTACCTGAAGACACTTGTCCTGTATCACTTGGTCCCTGACAGCTGCCTGGTAGTGCTGTCAGTCACTAGGAGAGTTTCAGCCTTGAAAAACTATTGGGAAAACATATTAGTCCAGGCCCCATACCTGATTATTATTGAAAATTGTATTACAAACATAAAGAGTTCTTGCTTTCCCAGTGCATTCCTGGATGTGTGCATGGATGAATGCCCCTTACACTTCTTGCAAACACAAACACATTTCTCTCCAGCTTTGCATTACGCTGTGGGTCTCAGAGCAATTCCACAAGTCAAGTTTCTCTTCAAACTGAGCCCCTTTGGAGCACATTTTTCCCTTGCCACCTCTCTAGGCTCGTTGGACACAATGGATCGCAAGTTCAGCCCTACAAACTGTGTTTCATTGAGGAGTTCCCAAGAACAGTACTCAGCTAACTGGGGAAACTTCCACACAGGGGATTCCAACACACATCAAAGAGTAAAACCAACGTGAGGCTTTTAGTCTCCACTGCCATTAAGACAATTTCAGGTCAAGAGGGAATATTGTCAGAACCAAAGCAAAAAAAGAGCTGCAGTTTCCAAGACATCTTTCACTGCCTGAACAAAACAGGTCACTGAATGCACCTGCGCCGTGCTGGCCACTCTGGGGCATTAAAAGCTTTCACAGAGCTGCTATTTAAAACTTGGGCTTTGAGATTTCTCCCCCTCTGCCAGCTTTGTTTTGTCTCTCCAAGCAGCAGAGCTGCCCCAGGCAAAAGCTTTGCACAGCCCAAGGCACAACCCATGGATTCACATCAAAACTCTCCATCACTGAGGCCTTTGTGGGCTTTCTGCCCTTCTGAATCAGATGGATCAATTTTACCCTCTTTAACTGGGAAAAAACACCTGTGGGGTGCCAGGAATGGCTTTGGGATCACTGGGAGTAGTGCACAGAACTGAGGGAAATTCTCAGGGCACTGAAAGAGTTTGAGAAGGCAGCTCTTTCCCCGCACAGTGTGTTAAACCCTGCATAGGGAGACAACAAAGGTGCTACCACAGTCCAAGAGCCCAGACTTACTGATCAGCTGCAGAAATGTTTCAAAATATTGCCTGCAATTTACTGTTTCCAAATGACTCACTACAGAGGACTTCTCAGTTTACGTGTTTTTCTACTTTCCTATCATGAGACAGGGGAGTCAGGCCAAACCTGGGTGCTCCACTTTGTTGTACCACTGCTCCCACATGCATCCCTCAGTGCCTGGAGCTGGGTTCAGGGCAGGCACAGAGGAAACACAACAAAGCATTTATGATGATGTGTGTTAAAAATCCAAAAGGAGGTGGGAGGGGAGTACAGAGAACCTGTGAGTGAGTGCCCAGACCCACTCCCGAGGCTGCCCAATCTCTGCAAATCCAATTGTGTCACTTCACAGTGAAGGTGAACTCTGAGCAGGGATGTCAAGGGGGGCACCAAGGGGAGCTGCTTGGAACAAAGCTCAAAATGTTTATTTGAGCTTACGGCTTGAGTTACAACATCCATCCAGTGATTTCCAGCTCCAAGAGTTCATAACTTGGCTCTGTTTCTAATGCATCCATAATTGAAGAGTGATCCTCTCCCACCTCCCTGCTCTTGCTAGTGCAGAGTATCAGCATAGAATTCAGGCAGTGCAACAGAAGGAAAATTCTTTTTGTTCAGCCAATTTGTGATGGTTGTTTGCAGTGACAAGAGGATGACTTCTTGGATGGGAACTAACACCTCTCTCCCAACTCCATGAACACCCTACCTTGGTAAAAGTGCTGGAAGGTTAAACATGACTTGCATGGCAACACATTCAGCTCTGAGCTCTCAGCAGGTCAAGATTTGGAGATCTCTGACAATCAAGCAACAGTCTTCTGTTCTGCGAACTTTCTCACCCTCTCTGGAGGAGGAGCATGAAACCTTATTCATCCCTGCGAGCCTCCTCCGGGAATAGATCCTAGCACTGAGCAGCTGTTCATTAGAGAAAGTCAATGCTGTCACTGCTGTTATTCTGCAGACAATAAAGGAGCAAATTACCCATTGCAAAGCACACACCTTCAAAAATGCNCCTGCGAGCCTCCTCCGGGAATAGATCCTAGCACTGAGCAGCTGTTCATTAGAGAAAGTCAATGCTGTCACTGCTGTTATTCTGCAGACAATAAAGGAGCAAATTACCCATTGCAAAGCACACACCTTCAAAAATGCGGGTGCTGTGTCTGCAGAGCATGTCCTACTCCCACTCCCCAGCTCTCTCCCTTTCCCTGGATAACTCACACACCTCCTGGACTGTTAAGGAAGAAGCTGACAGCAACTGTGGAGGAGAAAAACATCCTCCAGACCTGCCTTTCTCCTTCCTTTACACTGCCCTGGAAATTTATCTGTAATTTATTTCTACTTCAGGACAGGATAACAAGCATGTAAAATCTCTAGGCAAGACTCTTGCCGGGTTGTATCCAAACACTACGGAATATTTGCTTTGGGAGCAA
The DNA here is from genome assembly GCA_013401035.1 of Horornis vulcanius. Lineage (NCBI taxonomy): Eukaryota > Metazoa > Chordata > Aves > Passeriformes > Scotocercidae > Horornis > Horornis vulcanius. Next base: position 3,972 of record VZUA01080915.1, on the reverse strand, counting down.
AATAAACAATACCTGAGCATGTTTAGCAATTTCTTCTTTTTTAACTGTTCTCATCTGAAAATGGTAAGGCACAGCTTTGTAAACAGGAAAGCAAAAAGGACTGGCACAAGGGACCTTTCATAACTAGAGAAGGGGAGTGGTGCCCTTTTAACACCCTAAATCAAGCATTTCCAAGTGTCCTAAGTCAAAAACTGCATTCTTTTATCCCCAAATGCAAGCACATATCCTTTCTGAAACTTACCATTTACTTTTTAGGTTTTTTCTCCCACCTTTGCTGTATCAGTGCCTGTGGCAGTTTGGATCCAAGTTCTGTTTTCCTGTCATTGAAGGATGGGATGACTTTGGTTACGAGATTATGGACTCAATTTCCCAACTTAAGTGCTCTCAGAGCTCCTCCTCTGCAGCCTTTGGTGCCAAATCCTTGCAGGATCTTTTAGGTGTGTGCCCCAGCAGAAACCACAGCACAGACAGTGCTTTTATACTGGGAGTGCAAAGGTTGTCCCAGTACAACGTGTCAGCACCAGTGCTCACAGAAGTGTTCCTTTCCTTTCCCTTCCCAGGCACCTGTGGAGTGTCTGGGTCAGCACACAAGTTACCCAGGAAGGGAGGGTGAAGAGGAAGTCAGCTTCCATTGCTCAGTGTATTGGAGTAACAGGTTATTTCTGCCAAATAATACAGATGAGCTCAATAAATCAGTTTTGTATTGTCTTTTTACCTCATTCATGTCTTCCAAACATTTTGTAAGCAATTGCACATTCGTCAGTGCAAACATTGAACTGAAAAGCTGAATATGGAAGAATTTATCTCCATGTTTTGGAATGGGGAGTCTCTCTTCCTCCTTACTAAGAAGGTGCTGCAGCAGAGCAGTGACATATCGTGTCATCTTTAAAGCAGCACACAAAGAAACATGTGTAAGTGATTAAAACACAGAAGTTCAATCACATTTTAGTGCTATTAAAAGACCTCCACGCACAGCACTTGTATCTCAAACTACAATCCCAAAATCCCCAACAAAGAAGTCAGCAAACAGATCCTAAAATATGTGGTCCAACCTACACTTCACAAAACCTGCTCCTCTGCAGTTTGCATATACGTGAAAAACAGAGAATTTAACAGATTAAATACACTTCTCTGATTGAAAAAAAGATGCAGAGAGATTAATTAATTTGGATGCAGAGTGTCCATTTACTACCTGGATGCACTCCTCAGACCACCACCTGCCACAGCTTCTGGGGTCTCTTCACAGAATGTGGCAGGAAAAGCTGCTCTAGAAACAGCTTCTCATTTGGCTTGAGAAACAGCCTGTCCAACATTTTTCCCAGTTCCACGTCTGTGTCTGGAATCCCTGGGAGCACATGGATCCCAGTCCAGACAGGCAAAGGGGCCATCAGGCAGTCCTCTTTCATTCCTCTCAACTTCTTTATACAGCTGACAGATTTCAGCTCAGAAATTAAATCCTTTAATGTACTAGCTCAGCCACAAGCTGACACCCTGAACTCTCTGTAACCAGAAGCCCAGAAAGAGTGGCAGGTTTCCAGGAACTGCCTTGGATTTTTAGGGGGGCTCTTCCCCCACCCCCCGAAACCCTTGATCCTTCAGGCCATGGAGTTCTGTACGTCCAGGGTACATTTAGCTCTGCTGCAAAGCAGTCGGAGTGTGCTTTGCCCACCACTCCAGCTCCTGTAAAGCTGTCAACATTGGCTCTCTGTTTGCGTACATGCATTTGGAACTGCTCCTCATCACGCCAAAAGGGACGGGAGCCAGCCAGACTGCACGACGCATTCCTGCTTGCTTCCCCAGAGCGCTTGGAAGCGCCTCCATTTGCACCGCTCCGAGCCGGAGCCAGGCAAAATAAACAGGAGGGGCTGTGCCGGCAGCTGCGGCCAGGCGGCCCCACTGCACAGAGCTCCGAGATCCGGGGCTCTTCTGCCTTCTGCCACAGGCCAAAGCGTTGGACACCTCAGGCCTTCAGGCATCTCAATCCTCAGAAGCCTGAAGATGCATCACAGGGAGTTCTTGGGAGGAAGAGGCAGCAGCCCATGGAGCTGGAATGTGGCAGAGGCAATAGGAAACCCTAGCTCAGGGCACAGTGGATGCTGAGACCTAACAGAAGGACTGTGTTGGAGCAGCATAGAGAGTGTCATCATTTTAGATAGTAACTACTGATTAATAAGCCTATCTTGGCACGTTTTCACAGACTTTTGTGCAAACAAATTCCCTATAAGAAAGTCACTCAGCGTACAGGGGGAGTTGAGCCTCTAGATCAGATGACAGGCCAAGGAGAAGTGAAGAAAGGAGCAGAGGTACCTCAGTGTCTGTGTGGAGAACAGCAGAGCAGCCTCCCTGCCCTAACCCTAAGATCCAGACAGCTTATGTTGCTCAAGCTGAGCCCTTAAAGCACTGCAAGCTCCAGCCATTTTCATGCAGCTGCCAAAACCAGGGACTAGAAAAACAAGGGCTGCAAGAGGCTGTTTTGTAAAGTCACCACTGCAACAGGAACCTCCACAGTGTATTAGGAACATCCCATGGCTGATATCCCAGCTTCCCAGGCTCTGGTCCAGTGGTTCAGGACAGCCTCCATGGTCTCTGTCACTAACTCACTGTGCTGCTCTGGGCACATCTCTCAGCATCTCTGGGACTCCATCTGCTCATGGTTCATAACACAGCTATTCACAGACGTGAAGGTGCAGAAGTAATAGCCAGAGAGCATCAGAAGACCCTTAAAAAAGCCACAGTATCTGTGATTTAAATATATACACCCCACAAATCAGTAAACATGAAATGGCGCTGGGGATATAAGCTTGTCAGCCTCTGGGATTCAGCAGGAACATCCTCACACCTTTTTAACCATCATTACACCAGCTCTCTTGGTCATTATCCTAAAGCAGCACACCACCTTCCAGGAGGATACATGAGGAACCTCGGGGAAAAAAAAAAAAAAAAAAGAAAGCTGTAGGGGTTTGTTTTCCTGTATCTCCTGCAAAGAAATGACACAGAGATATGGTCAACGGAAGACCATTCTGGCTCACAAGTCACCCTGAAACTCCTCCTTACCTTGCCTCAGTGACTGGAGCCATTTCACTCCAGTCAATTCCTCCTTGTGCTCTGAGGCTGATGTTTCCCAGGGGCTGACACCTATTTCATCAGATCTATTTGCAATTCAGATTTATTTGTAACATCAGATCCATTTGCAATGCAGGCACATCCAGCAACAGCAGAGAGGGACGAGGCTGGAGGCCCTGGATCGTGCAGGAGGGCACAACCTGATTCCCCTATGACCACAGCTCCTGCTCTTCCCCACTCCCTCTGCCAGAGCAGCCATCCACTGTCCCCAGCACTTTGAAAAGAGGAACATTTTGGGAAGGGATCTTGCAGTGCGATCTCCCTGATGCCAGGTACACAGAATGCTTCCCACAAGCGATGCTGCGAGCACACAACACGCTGGGAGCCCACAGTAACACAGTCTGGTAGCAAACTGAGACTGCCAACTTGGAAGAGAGAACTAAAAGCAGATGGATGCATCTGCATTCACTTAGGACAATGCAAATCTGTCTTTCTAGGAAAGGTCCGGAAGAAAAGCTGGCTTTCCATGGGGAAAGATCATCACTGATATCTACAGATTCTGTCAAAGCCCATTTTGCTGGGTGCCATAGAGAACCCTGATCTAAGGCTCTGCATTAAGACAGTGTTTCGTAACACCAAATGCCCCTCCTCATCCCATCCTTCTTCTCTCTTCCCACTCCTCGTTCTTGTCCACAATCCACCTGGCATTGCCCCCTGGCTGCCCCAGAAACAGAGCTGGGCAAGAACATCTGATACTGAAGGCAAACTCCCAGCAGTGTTCTGAGCGATCCCTGGCATCCAAGGTACCCAAATGAGGGCTCAGAGCAGCCCAGCCCAGCTCTGCTCCTGACTCAGCCTCCCCTGTGACCAAGGCCCACTCCTCCCATTCCTGTTCCTCAGCAGCCCTGT
>VZUA01080914.1:5915-20430 GCA_013401035.1 Horornis vulcanius | reverse complement strand
GGGAAGGGCCCCGGCCCCTCGCCCCCCGCCTCGGCCGGCGGGTTTGCCAGCACGTCCAGCTGCACGTTCTGGTTGGCGAGCAGCGACTGGACCAGGCCGATGCTCTGCGTGGGCGACATGGCCTGCGCCGAGCTGTGGATGGGCGCGATGGGGATGTTGACGGTGCAGGGCGGGCTGCTGGCGGGCGCGCCGGGGGCGCCGGGCACTGCAAGGGACAACACAGAGCGTCACCGCCGCCACGGCCTCCGCTCCCCGCCCCAGCATCCCTCCCCTGCCACGGCCAGGCCTGGCCCGGGGGCCTGCCCCAGTCACGGAGGGACCTTTCAAACTATCTGCTACCTGTACGGACTCTGCTTCGTCCGGAGGGGCTGATACCTGTTCCCAAGAGCGGCGGATCAGACCTAAGTGGGAAGACGTAAGCCAGCCCGTCTCCCGCGACTCCTATCGCGCAAGAGCTACTTTTAACAGCTGGTGATCAACTTTAAAGCCATTTCCTGGGAGTGACCCTTCAGAGGTCAAGTTCTAAGCGCGCTTTCAGCCTACACTACGATCTGTCACGGTATCAATTAGCATCCACTCATCATCAGGTTTTAACTGCTTCTGCTCAAATTAGTAAGTTTTGCTAAATCAGGACTCACTAGTTTTCAGGGAGGGACTTTTGATAGTAAATACATGAACAAACAATTGAACAAATCAAACAAGCAAATAAATGAAAGTGAAGTCTAAGAAAGTTGAAGACCTGCACTAAAGGCACTGTATAATATCTTGTATAAGGTTCCTAGACTCAACGACCTTGGGAGAGCTGGAGAACACTGATAATATTTGGGAAAAGCAGGTGACAAACCAAAGCAATGCAAAAGGAAGGAAGCTGAAACAGAGAGAGAGGAATATGATGAAATGAAATGCAGACAAAACTTATAAAAGTTCTCAGAAGATTTGTAAGATGAAAATGTGAGGAAACAGATGGTAGGCCAAAAGGATTCAAGAAGTGGGTGCTATAAGTCAGGGTGACTGCAGCATTAATGTTTGGATAGGCTGCAATCAGAAAGGTATAAAGAAGCATATGTATATTAGGAAAAAATTTCCCACATGTGGTGGCACTGAAAAAGGGAAAATGTGGCAAGAAGCAATTCTCATAATTTTGAGCAGAAGCATGAAGAGTGCTCAATTGTTTGCAGTTCCTTTTGCAAAAAGTGATTGATTCCAATAGGAACTACCACTGAAAAGCTAGAGCAGGAAGACGAGGACTTGGACTGGATCCAAGTAGAGGTGCAGAAGTCAAAAAGGAAAAAAAACAGAGGGCAAACAGTAAATACTGTATTAGAACTTCCAAGAATATTGCAAGTCCATTTTTTATGAAACTTCCTGTAAAAAACCCATAGAAATTGCTAAGTGAGTTGTATCTGTAGCTTTGTGGAAGGAAAAGAGACCAAGGATCTTGGGTCACATCCAGTTTTATATCCATATTTAAGTGTGTCAAAATCTGTGGAGGCCTCTGATTTGCAAGACCAGATCATGTAAGAGATCCATTAGTCAGGATTCCTCCAAATGCTGCCCAGTTCCTAATTAATTTCTAATTAAAATTCTAGTAATCTACCTATGCCCTATAATTACATTTTCGGTAACATCAGGCTTTTATCAGCATCAGTCATGAATGTGGGAGGTGTACAGATAGCACTGTGGCTACACTGGCAAATATTTATGGTACTTCAGTTCATTCCTTTAGAGGAAGACCAACAGCCAAACTTGACTGACCCTAAGGCAGTTCTGTGGTTCTGTGCTTGGCTGGCAGGCCATGCTTTCTAGCAATTTAGCTGCCAGAGCCTAAGGTTTAATTGTTAGCTTGGCTTCAGCAACCCCAAATGTTGCTGTCATTTTGCCTTATCCAACAAAATATCATTTGTTGTGGTGTTGCTTAATACTCCTGAGTGTTTAAATCAAATGTTTTCTTCATTTCTCCAATGGTTTTTAATTGATTAGTTCACATATTTTGCAAGTTAAATCAATTCACTGTGCATTTGTGTTGCCAAGTCTTTACTGACTGCATTAAAAAANTTTTTTTTAAATCTATCATGTAATTATTACCCTGCAATATTTTCTCCTTTAGTATATGGTACTTTCTTCCTTTATATGCAGGCTTTAGAAAGAATATCCCCAAAAACATTTTTGAAGATTTAAGTAGCCACTGTTTACTAGGTCAGAAATAAATTTTCAGAAGAAAGTAGATAGGAAAAAGTAGACAAGAGGAAGGCTATTATGGAGGACAGGGTAGTATGATTCTTTCACTAGCCCTCTCAAAGAGCTGTTACAAGAATCTAATAATTTTCTCTCTGTTTGTGTGGTGTTCCTGCAATTATAAGCACCATTTCATCTCTTAGTGCAGATCCAACCCAAGTTTCAGGAAGAGATGTGAAAATTTTGTATTAACTTCCTTATTATCTATTTAGTTTTTCTATTACTTTCTGACAGCTTGGACCATGTTTCATAATAGCAAATGTTGGGTGCTTCCTATTAATAATATATATATGGTCACCAATGTCTCACCAATTACTTTCTTCAGAAACTACAGGTAAGTATCATGTAGAAAGAAATTAAACAAGCCAAGTCCCCCAGATTGTGCAAAAAAATGGGCTTAATTTGAAACATACAAGTATTTCTTTAGAAATACTCTGATGCTTGGGTCAGACGAAAGCTTTGCTACTGTCAGCAGTTGAAACCCTGCCTGAAATCATGAGAACGTTTCCATTTGTTTCAGTAGACTTTAGCATAAGTCTTTAATTGCTTTGCAGTGCTTACACTCCTTCCTCTTTAAAGGGTAGTGGCATGACAGCCACTTCCATAGTTCCAAAAACCTGTGACCTGGCAACAGGAATCCCTCAGTGATATGAAAATTCTGAAAATGTATTAATTTATCTTACTTTAATTTTATTGGCATGATGATTTCGTTTTGATTGGAGGAGGTCTTAAGTACTTCCAGTCCTTTCACCTCCCACATCACATCACATCTGCACCCAAGCCTTCCCTGCCCTGCTTAAATCTTCTGCTACCTTACTTCTCAGTGAAGTGAAAAAATCTTACTGATCCTGCTTTATCAACCACTTTACTACTTTAGTCTCTCAGTACTGATAAAAATCCAAATGAGCATTCATCTGTTCTCAAAGGGTGGCTGAGTTTTATGGGAACCTGCCCTCCAACCCAAGCTCCTATCAGCCAGCTGTGCTTTGATGTCATTAGGTCTCAAGAACAACCTGTTTGTTTTCCCACACATTACAGTTCTGTTCTATCAAGATGCAGAATGCAAGGCTTCTGTCTGTGGAGAATTCCTGGCAAACTAAGACAAATTAGCAGAGGACTGATTTCCCAATGAACTTGAAACTAAGGAGCTCTTTATGGATTATATTTTCCACACATTATAGAAGACAATGCCCATAGTACATATTACCCTTATTCTAACTCAGTTCTACAGGACCCCATGAGACTAAAAATTTTGATTTTTGTGCTTACCAAAGGGGACCATGACACAACCAACATGACCTCCATCTAGCTTAACCCACAACATGGCAGCCCTCCAGCTCCTCCTCACCTGGTAAATCATCTTCGTCTTCGCTGAAAACATTTGGATTAAAGACAGGCATGTTAATGTAGTCCATTGAAATCTTCCGCACTTCTGGGAGATATATTGTCATCTGCCTGGGCTGCAGATGCAGCAAACTGGTTTTATATATTACTAGAGAAAGAATGTAACAAGCAACAAAAACATCTGTTACACAAATAGTATGTAAAGCTAAGGAAGAAACAATTCAAAGCAGACAGAGGGGCTATGAATATTCTTATTAACTGTATACATGTGCATGAGCGAGCTATTATTTGTCAAATCATTATGTAACACTTTGCATAAATGGGATAAAAGAGACTGTTGCTTTCAGCTATTTCTCTTTAAATGGAAGCAGCATCTCTAATTAAATAATTAAATACTTCATCTTGTATTCACATCTATTTTTATGGAAGGAAAATACTTTTTTCCATTTTACTTTTGAAACTTTTCACCACAGGATGCTACCAATTTATAACTGGAAAGCTCTCAGGAAGGAAATCTGCTGATGGCTCCTACGTACAAAGAAATCCCACTGGACACAGGAAATCCCTAGGACCAAAATCATTGGAGACTGGGAGAACATCTGAAAGAAGTATCACAAAACATTTACTCTAGACTTTCATCTTTCCCTATCTGCTGCTGGCAGTGGGAGAATTAGAACGACCTGTGGTAGTCAACTGCTGATAGCAGTCCATATAGCCACAAAAGCTGTCCATCTAATTCTGTATCCAGGCCACCTTTAAGTACTCCTGGCCCAACTATATAATGCAACATGGGACAAAATAAGTTTTCTAAAGAGCTCATTAAACTACTAGACTTGTGTAAATACTTCAGTTCAGAGCTCAGTTCTGCGAGGTGGTACCCTGTTTTTCATCCAGACTTCTTCCTTCCAGCAGGATTATTGGGTAGGACTGGCCTACCCAGAAAAAGGTTGATAGACAACTGCTGCTTTTAATGATGACTACCAGATTACCAATGCTTCAGCTAGAGAGCCATGTGATGAGGCTCTGCACTGACTTGAATAATCTTGAGCATGAGGCTGTAATAGCTTTTTTGTATCATTTGTAGCTAAATAATTATAAAAATCTGACTTTTAAAAATACTCTATTGCAGTAACTTAAAAACTATTATTTCTATAGTACTCTTGCAAAACCCTTTTTTTATGTGTAGGGGTTTTATTCAAATAAACTGTCAAAATAGAGGTCTGAGCTCAAACGTTAATGTACTGTTTTATTACAAGTGAGATTTTTAGCATTTTATTATTAATGATCATCTCATTATTGTATTTATGGATTTTAATCTTCTTTAGTTGCAGTGAATTTAATAAAACCTAATTCCCACTGTTCACAGAAAATAAGTGCTTTGTTAAAGAAGCCTTTTGGTCACTTACAAAAATCTCACGGCATAAGTTTCTCATTTGTTAGAAAGAATTTGACACACAAAGAAATCAAGTTTACTTTTACCTGCACCAAGGTTAGTTGGTAGGAAAGCAGCCAAACCCACAATTTTAAATTTGGTTCCCCAGATATTAGATGTGACCTGAGCAAGGTAGTTGTGCTGCAAAACAAAAACAAGATCATTTTTACCTGATAAAATCTGTATCAAGCTCTAATAAAAAACTGCAGAGCAATGAAGCTATTGCAAGTGATAATGCAATTTCAGTTTCTGTTGTTTTTATTATATTGAAACAGCCTCAAGTGCCTATGTAGCAACAGTTTTACCCAACCATTAAGAAGACTCATTGTGGTATCTTAACACCATCAGAAATGATGTATGCAACAGCCATAGGGTGATTAAAGCTATTGAAGATCTGAGCAACATTAGTGGAGAATGCCTGCTTAGTGAGAACAGGTCTGTTTTCTGGCACTTGCTGCTCCTGCCCAGCAGGACCATGGCTATTCTGTATTTCAGAGAGTGATACATCCTGCCCGTTGGTTCTATGCTCATGAATCACTTTATAGAACAAAAAACAAGACAGAAATTAATTACTCATAACAACAAATGTATATTCCCCCAGAGCTCCTAAAGAAACTTCCCAAACCACTGCTGCCAGGGTGCACATATTATGGGTCTGAAAGACCAACAGATTTTTCTCAAAGGCCAGGATGCTGCCAGTATCAGGAACAGGACCTAAGCCTCAGGTCTTCTGTGCTATTCAAAGGGCTTTTGGTCCTATCTCTGTGTAACTGCTCTGGAATTTTTCATTAAAAAGAAAAAGCAAAACAAGAGAGCAGAAAAAACCAAACCAGACAAAAGAAAATTAAAAGAACACAGGCTGTTATTAATGAAATATACAACCCAGACAGTTTTACAGCCTGCTAAGTTTCATTTACCCAGAGGACATGAACACCACAAAGCGCGCAAAGTGGTAATTCCTTTCCTTCCTTCCAATTAAGACTGTTCCATGTTAATTATGAAACAGATCATGTGGTCCTCTGAAGCAAACATTTCCTTATCTCTGCAATCCCTAGCAAAGCAGAGAATTATAGTGGCATCAGGATGGGTCTGAGAAACTGATCAAGTGTTTCCACACACACTTTCAAAAAGCCAACATCATTGCCTAGAATAAAACCTCTCATGTGGATTCACACTGACAAAAGTAAGTGGTTCTGATACTTACCAAACAACATCTGAAACTCCACTGGCACTACCGTACATTAGTAGTAAACTGGAAGATGCAATTCTCTTGTTCTATCTACTCATCGTAATTTAATGAAAACTTTTATTGCTGATTGTTGGATCGCTATCACAACATGCTGCCTTGTGAAAAAAAAGCATTTGAATCAGGTATGGTAACAATGTGCACAATACCTGAGTAATATCTTCTAAAGGAAACTCTCTTCGTGTCAGGCTTGGCGAACCAATAGAGGGTTTCCTTATTGGTAACCTTGGTGATCTTGAGATCTCCTGCGCAGCTCGTGACATCTTTGGGGATTTGCGAGCTTCTATATTGATTCTGCAGGTAAAGCAATACTTAGAAACAACAATGGGCAAGCTAAAATGCACAGAACTCATGTCTTTGAATGGAAAGATGTGAGAAGAAGACAACTGGTAGGATGTCCTCGAAGTGACTAACAAAGACTGTAGAGCCTACAAGGTAGAGAATTATGGGTCAAAATTGAAGACACGGAAGACTTGACACACTTGCAGTAAATCATGCTGGATGCTTTCTAATTAATCTAAAAAAGCTTATAGCAGTTCTGCCAGATATAATATATCTTCCACTAATCCCTAAAAGGTGTAGAGATGAATGATCTCAGCTATGCAGACTTGGAGCAAAGTCACATGAAATGAGAACATGACACCTCAGCTAACAGATTTTCACATTAGTATACAGCAAACCAAGGCTCCACAAATGTTGTCAGTGTTCTTACCCTAAGCCAAAAGTTATTTCTACCTTCCACTATACAAAGGGGGGTCAAGATCACCAGCTCAAACACCTGAAGAGCTCACTGGCAGAAATGTAACAAACAAAAGTAAAAAACAGTCTGTTTGACAGATGAAATATATTCCATGGTGGCAAGAGAAAAAAAAAAAAAAGAAAAGGTGGAAGAGTCTTTGACACTGCCTGGGGAGAAGTTGTGCTCTATTGTTTCCCATTACATTTTGTCTCAGAAATCTTCCCCAAAGTCCAACTCTATGCCAATCTCTGAGATTACCCCAGAACTTCACCCCATAGAGGACCCCAATCTTACAGAGAATTCCTATATGCCCAAAGGAGTTTACTTTTCATTTTACAAGGTGTCAAGAAAGGGAAGGAGACGCAGGGGAGGACGGGAGGAAGAGAGGCTGTTTTGGGGAAAAAGAAGAAGAAATATCCAAGACATTATTACCTGGGGAGTTTAGGTGATTTGCTAGCTCGACTGATTTTTGGAGATTTCTTTGCTGCCCAGTCATCACTGAGTTCAATATCGCTGGAGTCAGAGCAGTTGCAGCTGTCAATCACAGTGGAAATCAAGCTGTTTCCATAGATTTCATCTATCAAGACAGGCCCCAGAAAATTTAAGTGATGCTTCAGAAAACTGGTATAAATTATAACTCTCAGTCATCAGAAGCATAAACCTGATCCACAGGCAGCAGTTGAAATAAAATTTTGCAGATGAAAATTAAATGTTCTCCACTCTGCCTTCAAACTCCAAATTTCCAATGGTTTGAACTTAAGTGAACTTGATTCAGAAGGATGGACACCATTCAAATGACTTTGAAACTGAGACTAAAGAATATTTTCTGCTAATTAGCAATCTATTTTCCATTACTCAGAATAAAAGAAGTTCTCTTCTGTAAAACAGAAGGCAGCAGGGTATAATTTCAGAAGCTTTTAGATCACACTAAAAATTTTTTTCACTTCAGAAAAAATATCAGATGCCACCATCCATGTTGCATATATGCATTTTTTAAAACTCTTGAGGATTTAATGCCTAAAGTATTGCTAAATCTTTTTTATACAGGGCAACAACTGAATTCTACCTGCTTTTCCGTCTGTTTTAGGATCCATGATGACAAACTCTGGCCGCAACTTGCTGATACGACGTCCCTTCAGGATGGGCACCAGTCCCCCAAGGTATTCCAAGTACAGAGTGTAACATGGACCACCAACCTCTGGGTCATCTTCCGTCCGCTTCATGGTGCAGTGAAGCCGTTCATTACCAGCTGTTGGGTAGCTGACAAAATCTCTCATATTGTTGGGGTCTGGGATGGGAGGCTTAATTAAACAGAGGAAGGAAAGAGAAAGTTTTCTAATATTGGTTGGGGTTTCTTTCTGTGGTGACTTAATCCCAACACAACTAACTGAACTTGAACCCAACTCTAATTTGGCAGGTGAAGATTAGTAGAGGTTACTTCATGAGTTATGCAGGACACACATGCAAGACAGAGTGGCTGTATGTTATTTAGTTAGTTGTACACAGAAAATGAAAACTAAGACTAGTTACATCAAAAAGGAAGGTTGAACCTGTGGTCAGAGCACTGAATGAGACAACAAACCTGTCTTCAAGTTCCAGCTCTTACCAGAAACTTCTTTTTGAACTTGAGTAATGTGGTCAAGTATCAGAGTATCTTGTCTCCTGCAGGCCCTCCAAGTGAACCTGGACACTCAGATCCCGTTCCTGGTTAGTATTGGTACATACTATGCCACTATGCTACAATGCTGTCAACTCTGAAAGAAGTTCATACTTTTTGTATCACTTCCAAGCACGTGTCCCATCCCAGCTAAGGGCCTATTTGCGTGCCACATAGAGAAATACAAGCACAAAGCTTGGGTTACTTTGCCCTGCTTGCCAGCACACTGCATTAATCCATGAAAAACTCAGTCCTAAAGCAGTAGGACTCTTTTTGTCTAGGACAAAAATACTGTATGACACAAATACTACTCATAAGTCAACAGAGTTTCTTTCAAAATGAAAGTATAAGAAAAAAAAAAGGTAGGAAAAAAAGGCTTCTTTAACCTGGTAAATGGGTATAGGCTGAGGAGTGACCTATAATGTGGTCTGCAAGCTGGAGGGGGAAGAGGAATGTACACAGGGAAGAGGGTGCCTTGCCTAGCACTGAAGACATGGCTGACAGCACAGGTTGAGTGGGTGACTGGGGATGAGCCAGGGTAAAGTGTAAGTACTGTTGAAGCTCCAGGCATGGGGCTTCTGGAAATCCTGCTTCCACCTCTCAGCTATGCAGCGCCACAACCGCTCTGCATCCTGGCATCTCCTCTAGGAGGTGACACAAGGGCTGTTGGCAACGATGTGTCCCACCAGGGCTCCCAGCCAACTGCTGCCTTCATCCAGTCCATCCAGTCCCCTCCCCTGCCTTCCCTGACAGCCAGGAAGTTGTCACTGATGCTCTAGAGAGGGGTGGCTCTGAAACAACATGGAAAGCATCCTGGGGAGAAAGACGTAAAGAACTAGAAAGAACTGGAGATTTCCAGTCTGATAAATGCTCTGCATCTTTGGAGATCCAGGAGTTATGGTTACATCAAGGCATTTATTGTTCTTTGATAAATGAAATTACTTACAGTTGCAAAAACTGCCCTGATTAGCAGAACCCAAATGGAACCATGCTGAATTATTATTTTGTAGGCATAATTTGTTCTTATTTAAGCTGGGCCAGCCCCACTGATTTCAAATTAGTTGTTCTAGCTCTGCAATGTTTTAACAAGGACCTCTGGCTCAAGAGACTGCTGTAACACATACATAAAAAGTCACAAAATGTATGTTTGAATGTTGAGCATTTACCAGCTAATGCTCTGGTTTATAGGCTGTGATAAAGAGCTTGGAAATCCCAAGATGTTACTGAGGGCAAAAACATGAAACAAACAGGTTGTGCAGATGATTCTGCTTGTGGTACAGGAAAAGGTGTGATACCTGGTTCATTATTCCATAGCACTGTTGCAGCAGTAATATTAGCAGAACTCACTGCTAGTAGAAATGTTTGGGCAGGCCCAGGTCTTAAGGCTAACCTTCCTGGCAATATAAGCACTCATGCGACATGTACAGAGGCAACAGTTTTATTCCTGTGAATCCCCCCCGTAACTGTGACAGAGTATTTATCACCAGCGTGAGCTTTTTCAGAAGTCTTTGTGAGTCACCAGCACATTTTATCCGTGTAACGTGCTTGGAAAGGCCATCTCCATGGAATAATGCAGATCAGCATGTGTGAGCCTTCTTTTTAGATTTTCAATAGGCACCAAATGCATCAGAGGGGTCTTGAAGAGGATACGAAAGCTTTTAAAATGATAAAATCTTAAAATTTAGCCATTGCCACTTAAGAGCACCATGGAGAGGGCAGATCTAGCAACACTTTTCTCTTTTCCTTTCTTTTTACCTTGATTGTTGGTATAAAGGCAGTGGTGAGGTACGAGCAGAGCCGAGGGGGCAGGGTCAGCTTGCTGATGTCCTTGTCGTCCCGCAGACAGCTGGCGATGGTCTGCTGGCACAGCAGCTGCAGGCTGGAGACCCTGTGCTCCACTCTGACCACGTACAGCGCGGGCCCAGACGCCATCAGCAGGCGGGAATCCCTGTGACCCCAACAGATCGAGATGATGGGACGCTGCGTGAAGAGCAAAAGGATACAACTTCAAAAGATTTTGTGCAAAAGATCTTTTTCCAGGATAGCTGCACAACAAGTGATCACATGAATTCAGCACCAATCACATCACCTGAAGTCTTCCAGAAACTTTTAAAAGTGCCCACCACTGCCCACAGAAGAAGAATGTGAACATCTCATATCATCAAAAACAGTTTATTCAGTGCTTTTTACTCAGGATGCTTAAAGCTCTTCACACAAGCAATCAGCTACCAAATTCAGTACCTAGATAAGGTAAGTGACTTGAAAGACACAGGGTGTTGAGAGGCAGGGTCTTTTGATGCCCTATCCAAATGATTGATTCAGTCATCTAATCAGTCCTCATCCACTGGTAACAGCTCATATTTTACAACTGAAAAGTTAAATTATAGGCCCAGAGACACTTGAAAAACATGTGGAGAAAACCAAATCAGCTTTCTTGTCTTGCAGCAAGTCTGATGCAGCAGTGTCTCTTTTGAACTATTCTCAGAGGAAATGAACGGTGAAAGAGCACCAGGAAGGCAAGAGAGAATGGCCTTTTGTCTTCTACTTGTCTATGCTCAGAAATGTCCAAATCACGACAGTAAAAAGAGAAAGAGTGAAGGCCAACTGGTACTAAATGTCACAATGTGGAACAGAATAATGATAAACAAACACTGCTGCTTAGGACATTTATTTCCTGCTTGCAAGGAATTCCCTAAATTCCTTTCCTTCTAAATCCCATCTTTTCTTGCAAAGTACCAGTCTGTTGTGACCTCCTCTAGCCCTATCATCATTACTTTTGCCCTTAAGTGTTACTTGCATCCACCTGTCATCTCTTGCTTTCTGTGTTGCAAAGCACCTGTATTTGCTTATATAAACACACCCTGTGGTATTTCAATCCCATCTGCTACCTCTGTGCAAATGAACAACACAGAGTAAAGATGAAACTCTAACTCCATGAAGAATACTATACAGCAGGCTGTCATCAGAGAACTACAAAAGATTTACTCCTTTCTGTGAAGGTCTTCCTTTTTTTTTACCATCTGTGACACTGAGAAGTTTAAGTAAGCATGTTTTTAATCTAAATTGTGAACTGTATTTATTGAAAAGTCAGGGTATCTTCGGAATATCTTTCCACAAGATGCATCAAACAAGAAGACAGGGTCAATACTCCTCTATTAGCAGTATGGTACCCAGATAGCAGGGTTAGATCAGTCCAGAGGTTACTCATCGGGTCTGGGGGAAAAGCCTCCCTTCCATTTACAAATTTAAGATGCTTAAAGGTGAGTAACTGGGAGAAGATGTTTTTATGTGACTGATATGAAGCAAAATGCAGCTGGCACAGCACTATATCAATGTTTACCATCAAGATAAAGCATTGGATGAAAAACCTTTTCACAGAAGAGATCTTCCCTACTATGTCACCTTATCCTAGATTTAAATTTCAAGGAAAATACTGGTTTTTAAGTAGGAGGAATGAAGGAACTTCTTTTTAATTACATCTAGGCAATACCAAACACACACCTTCAAGAAGGCAAAAATCTTCAGGCTGACTGATACGCAAATAGAAAGCAGCAACATGTGAACCTTGTGATTTTCACAGTAATTGCTAAATGCATTTTGTAGTGGAGAACTTCAAAAGAATTGAGAAATCCTTTGTGTACCATCAATAATTCTTCATTGCTCATCATAACCATAATCTGTGGGATACAGCCTTACGTTTGAGGAGAGGTCAAGTGAAGTATCCCCTACTGATTGGTATTTTCATGATCTGTGAGTGTGGCTCAGCCCTGGCACAGTCTGGCAGCAATGAGACAGTTCACGCTGCTTACCAAATAAATGCCATCAAAAAGGCACTGGCACAAGGTAGGTACCTGCCACATCTACTGTATCACAGCCTGAGAACAGCACAGTAGAAGTGACCCTGATTTTCCCCAAGGGCTGAATCCCAGCATGGGCAGCTCTATCCACCTGATCATTACTGTGGGATCCGAAGTACATCCTGCTGTTCACCTTGCATAAGCTTACCTATAAACACAGCGAGGGAACAAACAAGTATGTGACTTGGCACACAAATGTTCATTTAGTGGATAGACTTTAACATCAGAAGAGAAGTCTAATATCCCAGCTATCATAATCCAATACAGCACATCCAGACCTGATGTCTTATACTGCAGCTGTATAACCCAATGTATCACACCCAGGCAGGACATTCTTCATCCAAACAGAGTCAAATAAAACCACTTCTTTCCTCAGGTTACTGCTGCACGCAGAGAAATTCAGAGGTGCAGACAGAAGCAGTGCAAGAACCTTTGCAATCTGAAACACGGTCTCAAGGGAAGAGCTTTTCAGAAGCTTTGAAACATGGGGTGGGACCTCTGGCAACACAGCACTGTGGAACTCTGATGAGTAGGAGAGTCAGAAGTTGAAAACTTCACCACCATTTTCCAACAGACAACCATAATTCAGTTACCTTCTTAACTTCTCAATGTATGATGCTCTTATATTCTGTTTATGAATGTATATGCAAACAATATGTGAGTGGGTGCATGTTTAAACAAACACACACAATACCTACAAGTACTGTACTGTTTGTAAATCATTACATTTCTACTCTTCCATTTGTATAATTAGTCTCCCCAGACACCTCACTATGCTTTAGTATTTTCAGCCTCAACAAAGAGCACTTGCACACACCACCAGACACACCTTGCCTTCCGTTCTCTGAAATGGTCAGACCCTTGGTGCTCCTCCAGCCCAGTATTCAGCAACATTCAATTTACAGTGAAGGGCTAAGACTTCAGATGAGCTTCAGGGAAAATTAGCCTGTCATTACAGGCTTGCAGAAATAAAAGATCATCCAAATGCCAGATCTGACCTGACCTTTACAGTACTGCTCCAATAATATTTTTCAATAACTATGCTCCTTAGTCTTTCCCTTGCTGGCCAAGGGATATGAATCAATTACTGCAGCAAGTCAGTTAATAGCTGGCCATAGCTTTCTTTTCAAACTCCACTGAGAAAAAAAAACAATTGACCTCCAACATCCAACACAAAAGCATTGCTCCTCATAAAGCATCCACTTATTTGAACTGTTTTAGTAAAACAAGAAAGGACAAAAGTTGTATCCAAATTGTTGTTCTATCCAAAAGTTGTTGTATCCACCTGTTACAAAATGAACAAGCAGACTCTAGGACAGAATAATTTTATTTTCCATGTTTGCACAGTTGTTGTTTTTTTTTTTCCTGCTAGGAACAAAGAAATGCAGCTACAAATAAAATGAGAATTTCTAATCTCACTTAGCATATAAAAATAGCATCAGGTTTTGAAAAATCTCAGCATAAACTGTAAATACCCAAATGAATTCCAAGGTCTAAAAACCAACATGTAGCTCTATGATAATTATATATTAGAAACCATTGGCTAAAACACAAGAAAAAGAAAAGATGCTTTATTAGGATATATATTGACTGAAAACACATCTCAACAAGTGACCAACAAGGAGCTCTTTTGCCATTTCTTTCCAAGTGGGCCTGAAAGTGAACTACAGGTACTCAAATCTGTACCCCCAGCTGGGACGTCGATTCCCCTTAGAAAAACATGCAGGAATGGATATTCCCACTCAAAGCTCTGTGGCTGCTTCTTATAAGTCACTCTACTGTCTCTCCTACAGGAGAGAACATAATTTATATACATTCCATCACCTGTATGCAGCTCAGTCAATGAAAACACTGTTCTAGCTGATTCTTGCTGCCTGCCTTGAGCTTAGAAATCCTGAGCCATGTGGTCTGCCTGCTGCTTGAAGTAATCCCTTGTTTGTCGGCACCGGGACTCCTGCTGGTAATGAAATAAAAATAGTATTCCAGGGCAGAAAGCCCAGGAACT
>VZUA01080906.1:17663-31213 GCA_013401035.1 Horornis vulcanius | reverse complement strand
TGCAAGCAAACAAACACAAAGATGACTAAATTTTGCTGTGTATAACAATCCTGAGTTCAAGATCAAATTCTGAATTGAACAGCAAAAATCTAGAAGTCCTGTCCCACATTGTTTTAAGCACATCCAGCTAGTAAACAGTAGCAGTACACACTCTAGTCCCTTTCTATCACTATAGTAAATTGCTAACTGGTTTCTCCTTCAAAAAGGGAAAAAATATTGAAAGAAATGTATCTTAAGTATTCTACAAAGGTTTACATTACACTGATTAAATGTGGGCTTAGCCAGTGCCTGGGTGTGCAGTGCACAAGTTTCCAGAGAGCTAGGAATGAAGGCAAGCAGTTCTGGGGACTTTTCCAGTGCTCAAGGACAAAGATGTCATGAGATAAGCTATATTAAGACTCCCAAACAAAAGCTGTACATACTGACAGCAAGTCTCCACACCAGAGATCTCAGAGTCTGAGCAGACAGTGAGAAAACTGCAGGAAGGAGGAAACGAGGCCACAAAGTGGCGACTGAAGCAAACCTCACCTGGATCAAGAGTAATCTTGTTCCCTCAGCAAATGGGTGTCCCCAGCACACTGCATGCCCTAGAACATGCTTCCTCATTTTGTCTCATTCTGTTTTTAACCATTTGCCTCAAAAAGCAACGTGAAAAGGCACTACTATAATGCCTGCTAACGGCCAGCAATGGTTTCCTTCCTTCTGTCACCCATTAGCTGCAAACTCAGTTAAACATTTGGGTCTCTCTCTGACCAGCACTCAGAACCTGAGCTTGAGATAGCCTGAGAAAAGCATTTCTCTCCTCCCTTTCTAAGGATAGGAAATTCCTCTTCATCCTGTGAAGTCATCCCCACTTTTCCACATGTATGGGGGGACTTGTCCAACATGGGGTAAGAAATCTGTGGCAAAGAAAAATGCAGAGTCTCCTCACTGCTCAGAACTACAGCACCCCACCTCTCCTGCTTATCTGCTGGCTAAACATAAAATAAAGCTGGGTTCCAGCAAACACCTTGTTATCATCCCCGCAATCATCAACACTGTGTTCACCTGAACACTCACACATGATTTCTTTTACCTTGGCCAAAATTTTAAAGCCAATCTGGAAGAAGAGAATTAAAATATAAACATGTTTACTTTTAGTAGAGATCTCCACTTCCAACACAATTGCTTATGAAATGACTGTATGATCCAGGAGTCTTAAAATTCTCCAGCTGCTGAGAAATTACGGATAGCATCTCCAAATGCTGTCAACAGCCAAAAAACATTGCTAGAAAGATCTCCTTAGCATGCATGAATGGATGCATCAAGGGCAGTTGTGTCTACACAAGAAGAAATTCTTCTTTCACTGTGCTTTTGGGCTTTGGAGTGGGAACTCTGCACAAAGATAATTAGCATTTACTTCTAAAACAGGAAACTTACTTTGCATATTTCATTTTGACACAGTCACACTCTTCTTTTTTTCTGCAAATAACAAGCTGAATTCTAAAAACCTTACATAGTTTACAAATAGACTAAGTCCCAGTGAGCATCCAAGTGAAATATGGCCGGGCAAGGAGGAATAAATGCTGATACTGAATTGTGGTGTTCCCAGCCAGAATGAGCAATGCATTATTTTCCAAATAGTTTCAAGGTCTTGTTACTTGTGAGCAATAACAGGAGAGCCCATCCTTCTTGCACACACAACTGCACGAGTCACCCACGCACAACAGTTGGGCAGTTTCCTACTCCCTCGTGGCCCAGAGGACCTGTGCAGCTGCTCTGCACCAGCCTGTTGCCACATCCCCTTACAGGTAACCCTGTCTCATTTATGAAGAAGGCCTTTCCCAAAGCCCAGAATCCTGAGTAGGTATCACCTGTGAAACCCTGGGTGAAGATGCAGCCCCTGCTAGTGCCCTTCCATAGCACATACACCCTCACGTCAGCTCCCCCGTGCCATGCTCGACTCCAGCTAACATTCCCTCTTGGAGAAATACCCAAGGGTCTGCAGAGCCCTATGTTCTGCAGCAGGGCATTGAGGTGCATTACCTGCAGTCTCCCTGTTCCCTGATGACAACTCTCCGTTGATCCCATTCTCTTTGGTCTGAGCATACGTCCCTGGCTGCTCACGGCTGCCCAGCCTCAGCTCCTCATCCTCTTGGTACGGAAATCCATTGGCACTTCTCACCAGTCCGGCACTTGCGCCTCCCTGATCCTTAATTTCAGGTGAATGGGGGTGTGAAGAAGCCTCTGTTAGCTGACCTGAAGTCCAGTGTGGTGCCTTGGCTTCATCTTTCCTATCCTCGGCCATGGCTCGTTGCCTTCACCGCTTGGCCTGTAACGACACGAGCAGGAGAGATCAGTTCCAAACGGGTGACTGTGTCCCTGACCATCAGCACAAGCATGTCACCAGCACTGTGGCTGAGAAACTCAAGTCTGGCAGGGACAAGAAGCATCTCTGTGTGCTTGTCCTAGCCACGAGTGAACCAATTTAAACCCAAAAGAAACCACCAGCAGTAAAAATTATGGGTCAAGCCCTCCCTGACTCTCACATGCCTTGCAATTATTAGCGCCGTTTTCTTGATGGCTGCCCATTCATTAATCTGATTTTAAGGCATTAATTACAGTTAAAATATCAACCCAATTAACAAGAAGTGAATCTGTCATCACAGTGCCACCAGCAGCTCCCAGGGCAATAAAGGAAGAATGCCACAACTGCTACAAGTGAAGCTGCTGCTGCAGTTGCACCGAGGGGGTGCTTGTCAGGCACAGAAGCACAAGGTGACGTGGCCTCTCCAGCACATGCAATCTGCTACTTGTCATGACAGAAGCCAAGTCTGGGAATGTGCTCTAGGTTCCTGAACACCCATGCTGTTTGACTCCAGACAAATCTCCTCTTAAATGCTGTTATGTGAACAGTCACACGCGTTTGTCTAACCCTTTTGTCCAAAACAATCCATAGGGAACAGTTTCTCACACAAGCGTTTGCATTCTCTTTTGACTATCAGTACTTACACAGAAATAAAACTAATCATTATTTGCTACTTCACACATCTTTCACTCCTATTAGTTAGCCCTCATTTGCCCAGGCCGAGGAAAGAAGCCACTGCATAAGCCATAGCACTGGGTTATTTCTCACAGATAAATGCAACAGTAGCTCCTCAAGATGTAAACCCAGGAAGGCAATAAATCATAATCATGTTTTGATGATACAGTAGCCTCTGGAGAGAAGGCAATCCTGCCATGAGTTAGCTACTTCAAAGTGGAAACCAGCAGGCCTTTTCCAAAAGCATTTGCCATCTCTTTTTTTTTTTTATTCCCTGGGAGAAAAAAAACATAAAAGCAATGAGCTGAACACAGTCAACCAGCCACGTATCACAGAGGCAGAGCAGTCTAGAAAAGGCAGCATAAACTGGACAGTGCACATATTCTGCAGACATTTAACAAAAAACAAACCAGAAAAAGAAACTAGTTTTCACAATGTCAGGTGAGTTTGAAGAAAACCTCTAAACACGAGAAAAGGCTATTTGCCAGATAATCATTCAAAATTGATAATTTCACCTCTTTCTGATCAGACATTATAATTTAATAATAATTACATTTCAGAACTACTTTGGATTTTTTAAAAACCGTGGTGAATCACAAAATTAGATTTCATTCACAGTATGTGACTCAAACTGGTGTTCCATATCAAAAAGGACTAATAACTCTTTTGCCTCACAGTGAAGTCTTGTTAATTTAGAAAGTGCTCTGCCCGCTCTCACCCTGACCCAGCATCATTCCCTGGAGGTAACTAAAGGCATGAAAGCTGAAGGAGCTGGTGAAACTCGCAGCCCAGGTTTTCCTTTGAGCTGTAATGAAAATGATGGGATGAGCAGCATCACAAAGGAAGGAGACATGCCTCAGCCAACCACAGGTAAGAAAAGAGTAAACACGCTCCACAGCCCCCTGCTTTGCCCACCTCTGTTCCCCTAATGGGAGGCTCAAGGAGGAGACATTCTGCATGTACAGACAAAGCTTTAAAGCAGCCATCTCACATCATACCAGGAGAGCTCGTGGCATCATTATGAAGAACAGCCCAAGATGGGCAAATACCCCCTCCTACAAACAAAAATAATATACCTCTGCCTCTAGATCTGTTCACAGCATGATTCTAGAGAATATCTTCTGATCAGAGCCTTTCCAAAACATGAGGCCATGGGACAAATGTCTCCCTTTTTACAGGAATGAGCAGCACACATTCAGAGCCACTGACATTTGGGATACAAGGACAGAATAAATCCTGTTCTGGGGGAAAAAAAGGAGACAATTCTCATTTATGTCCCTAGGGGAAGCTCAGGAAAAAAACAGACCAAAAAAAAAAAACCCAGATAAAACAACCAAAGAAAAATCGCAAGCCCCAACTCAAAGCTTCCCTCACCAACCCAGTGTGCTCTGAAGCTGAGAGCAAGACTCAGGAGCAGGATGAACCTGCCCACCAGCTTCACCAGTTCAGGCCCTGGGTCACCCATGAGAGGAGCACAGAGCCACAGCAGGACAGCGAGGGTTATGAAAGAGACAAGTGTGGGGAATGTGGCTCTGAAAATCACTGGGACAAATGGAATGGTTATATTCCACCACCGCAGTTTGGTAGCTATTATCCCTGAAGTATCCTTCCTGGTTCCAGGCAGACATTGCCTGCTTCACTCAAAGCTCTTGAGGAAGGATATTCACATCCTCACAATGGACTATGTCACAGAAGTCCCCAGTGAAAATAACAAAAGTGCTTTTATCTTTAAAAATAAATACAGTGGGCAGACTTCAATGCGAGCTGCGTGTATCTGGAGGCAGAATTTGGCTCAGTACTTAAAAAAGATGGTTAGAGAGTAAAGCATGGATGAATTCATTCTTGCCTGTTATTCATCAAGTGCTCTCAGGGTTTATAATGGTAGGAGAGAAACAGTGAGTGAGTCACACAATGCATCTTTGTACTCAGCAATTTAGCAATGACTATCTGCTGTGTGCTGTGATTCATCTACAGCTTGGGTTAAAATCCAGAATACACAGGTGTGCTTTGCACCATCAAGTGAGTTGTTTTTCTTTCATTCCATTAGCATACAATGGAGTTAAATTAATCAGGTAATGTAAATATTGACAGAAATACCAAGAGTGGCCAGACAATATAGCAGAATTTAGATAGCGATAGCTATGGAACAAGAAAAAAACTGGAATAATTTGGACAACCTAGGGAAACACTGTACTTCAGGGAAGCAAACAGTCCCTCTTTTCACCATGAGTTTCTTATTCTTTGCATAAGCTGCAACGAAGGCTTTCAAAAAAACATAGATAAGAAGGCACAGCCAGTCCTCTAGAATGTCATGCTGCTTTACTTAAAATTGATTTGGATCTTCATGAGCCTTTCTTTGCTAACCACTGCAAAAGAACTGCTTCATCAGGGAATGCACAGCAGCAATCCTACAGCGTGTTCTCACTCTTTGTCTAAGCTCAGTGGTAGTGAGGGGGTGACCAAGGCAGCTGCCTGACCACAGCAGAAAGAGCAGTGGAGCTCCCAGACAGCACCAGCCTTGGCTGCAGCGAGCCACCAGCACAGCCCCTCACTCCAAAGCCATCCTGGCCCACGGGGCAGGCTGTGTTAGCCACACAGCACAGGACTGGCTAACACTCCTCCCTCAGGATGTTCCTCACCTTGAGGTGAGACCAAAGCCACCCAGGCAAACCACTGTGTAAGACAGGAGGGGAGAAATGCCCCCTCCTTCCAGAGGGATCAAGCAGGTGCTGTTGAGCACCACAGATTACACCAGTGATATTGACCATGCACAGCCCTCCCAAAAAGGCCTTCCTTGTCCACAGTGCCATGGAGGACACTACTGGAGCCATTGCTTGTCTGCAGAGATCATGCTCCACTGGCAGCAGCAGTGATGCAGCAGTGAAGAGATACTTCACAGACCTTAAGTTCATGTTGAGAAACTCAGGCAGTGCACTGAGGGGACAGCATTATGGATCTGAACTGGACATGTTGTCTTCTGAACTAATAACCTGGAGGAGAAATGGTGATAAAAATGAACCCTCCCAGCTTTTTCAGCCATTTGGGAACTGTACAGAGACAGGAAATACTTCAACACAGAGGGACAAATCTCATGGGGGATATGTGGTCTGATGTTGCAGTTACCTTCTCCTTTTGGAGGCAGTCTACACATATTTATTAATCCATATGCTCTTTTATGTGCCACCAGCTCCTGCTGCCATGGCTGGGTTGAACCAAGCCTGAATGCTTGGAACTCTATACATAGCAAATCACCCACAGTAATACAGCATGACATGCCATGATAATGCTGATTTAAATTTCCTGTCGTGCTAGATGTCCAGAATCATCTTAGTGTTACATTAACACTGCCTTTGCATATAAATGGATGAATTTTCTACAAATTTCTTATTTTTTAAGACAACAGAATTAGGCTAATACTGAAGACTTTTGAAAATAGCCTGCCTTCCTGCTTCAAGCTATGTTTTCACCTGCTCTTGTATCTATGAGCCCATTCAGAGTGAATTGAGGATATTTAATTTCAGGGAAGCTGATTTATCAACTAAGAGAAACAGCCACCTAGCTACACGGCGGAAGAGCTACAATTCTAATTCAGGCAAAAATTATCACTGAAGGGAGAGACAATGCACTCTTTAAAAAAAGAAAAACTCTGGCAGGATGTATGGCCAGATTCTAAGCACAGTGGGAAGAAGAGGGGATGTGCCCTGTGCATGGCTGCAGGACCACATCCTGCTTCCCAGAGGGCAATTTAACTCAGATGCACCAGAGCACTGACTCAACTGCCCTGAGCTGCAGCTGCTTCAAAGTCCAGAGCCAGGAGAGGGAGGGGATTGCTCCACAGATGCAGGCTGGAGTGCAGAGATATGGCTAATCACCTCAGGTATCCTGGGCTTCCAAAACTCAACTAGAGTGCCTAGAGTTTTTTAAAGGAATTGAAGAAATTCAGAGAATTTCTTTCAGAGAATATAAATTAATGAGGTGACATGTTTGTAATTTTTTGCAGAAAGCAGGGCACCAAGAATTAAAGAAGAAATTGATATCTTCAAAATGAGTTACACTATACACAAACAGGGTGCAATCAAACTTACACTAGTAAATAACACCACAAAAGAAATTCCATGACCACACACCAACTGTCCAACAGCGATGATGGATCTGAATATTAAAGACTAGGCACAGTGATTTAAAAGGTTCCAATGGAATTTGCCAGTAAATTGAACTTACTAACAACTTACATCTGGAAGAGCCAAGGAAAGCAGGGAGGTATCAGGAGGCTGGAATAGAAACAAGAGGCAGAAGGTGGGAAATTTAGATGGACAAGTTCCAATAACCTCCTTCCACCATCAAAAGCTCAGGCTGTGGTATACAGTACACAAACCTTACCAACGCTGTTGTCTTCATGGACACTCCACACGTTCACAAAACAAGAAGGCCAATTTTGGATGCCATTTCACTCCTGCATTTCAGCTAACATACATCTCTCAAATTAATGTGATTATTTTCAGATGTGAGTGGTGTCCTTCACAGCGCTCAAAGAGAATGGCAGAACACAGCAGGGATAGGGAGAAAGCCTCATGGTGTCTGATGGGGACCATGTCAGCTTCCTAAGAGGAACATGCAGTCATGGTCCAGAAGCCACAAAACAATTAACCAAAGCTACACTTGATGCTAAATGTCTAAGTGCTGTAATTGCAGTACTATGGAATATTATTAGGGAGAATTAATATATTCACTCCATGGGAGCCACTTCACCTCTCTAGCCGAATAAACGATGAACCAATTTCTCTGATATTTTTTTACAAATATGATTTATTTCTTCCTTGTCCACTGCCTGAGTTATTAGCTTTCAGCTAGATCCCTCTTTCTCGACAACAGGAGCCAGACTATCCCCTTAAGCAGCACCTTGCACCCCTTAAAAATGCAGGCAGTGTTCATCTCCTCACACTTGTACTAGCATTTGGCAGGGTTTAAAGGCTTTTCCATTTCCACACTGCAAACAGTTAGTCAATAGCCACATATTCTTTGTGGACAATCCTTTGGATTGTACCTTGGATTACGAAACAGATGAAAAACAATGGATGATGCCTGGACCAGAGGCTGAACAAAGGAAGCTTACTGTGGGAAGATGAAGCAAACAAACCACAAGCTGCATTCCTGCCAGAGCCAAGAATGAGGGATGGCTGCAGCCTCAAAAGCAGCGGATCAGACCTGCAGCACTGGCACAGCAGAGACAAATCCTCTGATCCTCTGGCACAGTGTCCAGGCCTGTGACAGCAGAGATTTAAACCCTTGTCAGAGTTCCCAGCAGCTGAGCTGGACACCAGCAGAGCCAGGCAGGTGGGAAGGGGGGGGTCCTCCTGCAGCAGAAATTGCTCAGATCCTTAAGAAAAGGGAATGCTTTCACTTTGAGAAATGCTGACCTGACCAAGCCCTGCTCTGTGCTGAGCTGCAAACGCTGCTTGGCCAGGTGGTGCACCAGGGGCTGAACAGAAGGGATGAGATGCAGCAGGTTGCATTTCCACTGGTAGGAAGCAGGTCTGTCCCAATGCAGAACACAGGAAGAGGCACAAGAATGAGCCATTCAGCTGCTGCTCCTCCCTCTCTTGGGAAGGTGTTCACTTCTCTGGGTTGCTGAAAAGCTCCTCAGCTGACTCCTCTTGGATGCTCCCCTCTGAGACATTCTTGCCCAGCTTGGAGGGCTGCCCTCACTCCCATGCTCAGGGACCATATATCAGCTTGCTCAAACTCCAGAAATGTAAAACTGAGAGCCCTTCTCTCTTGAAATGGTGAAATCATGGTACGAGAGGCTTGTGACTGAAAAAAAAAACCCAATTAAAAAAATCTACTGGAGCTCACTTCTAGATAAAATGAATCCCTGTACACCCCTTCTTGGTTCAACACCAACCCTTTTCAACAAACCCTCACACTCCTATCTATCATAATTGCTTCCTGCAGGATACAGGAAAGGCATTTTAGCTGGTGAAGGAGATGGTAACCATAACAACAGCACCATGACAACTAAAAGTGATATCTGAAACATGAAATGCAGCAAGAACTTATTACTGGTAAATTTGGTCCACAATAAGGATGGCAAAAGCACCAAAGAAGCCGTAGCAGATAGTGCAGGTGCCAACACAAAGAAACACAAGCGTCCTTGGATTAAACTGCATATAGTCCTGCACATCTTAAGATGAGGCATCATGACAATCCTGTCTTCTGATCAGGAAACAGAGAAGGCAGTCTCTGCTAAATCCTAGCTGAGCTCCCTCCTGTCTTAAGGGAGCTGGAGGGAAGGAAGGAGTGCTTCTGGGAAGCCAGGAAGTTTCCTGGCAGCTCCCACATTTCTCAGTGGAGCTTTTTGTTTCCACGAGAATCATTGAAACAAAGCCTGAACAAGAACAGGGTTCCTCTCAGGGGAGCATCTCTGAGTCAGACACACTGCATTGACTTTTCCACCAAGCACAATTGCAAATGGGCACTTCAGAGAAGGCACTGCAGTTGGCAGGCTTGTCTGAAACAGGAGGCTCTGCAGCCCTCAGCCAGCAGCCATCTAAACATCCTGTGCCAAGGCTCTGACTTCAATTCTGGCAGAAAAAAGATTCACCAACATTTGTGGCTACATCAGCTTTTTCACTCCTAGTGCAGAAGGCACATTAAAAGCCACCCTAAACAAACAGCTCCAGCTCCAAGGGCTGACGAAGTAATTTGGGGTATGATCAGACAGGGAAACATTCAAAGGCATGGTCCTCTTCGGGCTTTTCTCAGGGAATTCAGCTCACTGGTTTGCTACAGGATTGCTCAGGGTAGGCACACCAAGCAGTGAGTCCTTTCCCAGTTCAACCTCTGCACAGCTTTCCTCTTCTAAACCCCTTGTTCTTTAAAACACTGCAATAATCTAACTGGAAAATAAAACTTTCTTCATGGTACACTTCAGAGATTTTTCAGGTCTATACTGAAAGCTTAATGAAATCAACACTCAACAACTCAGTTCTTATTTGTACTTTTAGAGTCTATTTTTTTCCTACCAAAATAATTATGAAAGATTTGTCTCATTTATATAAACAATTCTTCAAAAAGCTACGAAGGACAGAGGAAACCTTTAGTTTATGGAAGTGATTTTGAAGGCAAAAGATGATTCAGATTGCACCCAGGAAATCTGACTTCAAAAGAAGAATGTTTTTTTTTTATATTTCCCTCTTAGCACAATCACTTCAAACCTCAGTAAGGAGACAGTTGAAGATCCATGACAACACCACAGCTGACCTGGAGGATGGGCTAGGTAAGACAAGAGTATTTAAAATACTATTTAAGGAGGAAAACTCTTCATCAGTCAGGGAAGAACTACACAATGTGATACAGCCATGGCAGGCTAGGGAAAACAAGGTAGAACTACAAGAAATCCTCACAAAGATCTCGCACTAAAAGCACTGTCAGTGCTGCCAACATTGCACAAGTTTGGCCAGCTAAAACCTTGGCTGGCTAATAGAAATGAATACTGAATGCTTGGTTCCTCTCCCCACTGCCATTTCCAGGATAACTTTCAGTACTTATAAACAGCTGAGACAAAGCCATCATCCTCTTATTTATTGCACAGGTAAAGAAAGCAGCTAGAGCATACACTACACAGGACAATCATCTAATTCTCACCCTCACGTTTTCAAACCTGTTTTTTTGAAGTGTCACCCAATTTGGGTGTTTGCCACAGACCCTGCAAACAGGCCACACAGCAATGTGACTCTTGCTCTCAAGCTACAATTGATCAGCACTTCTATTTGGACAGGGGCTGGTAAAGGTAACCCACAAAAAAGACTGGAGTGAAAATCATAAGGGCTTGTCATCCCCACACTGACCTTACTAAGACATATTGATTTGATGTTGCATCTCTTCTCTCAAGAGATTCCAGGATGGATGACAGCTCACATCAGGCAGTGAGGAATTAATTAATTATGCTAATATATGACTTGCATATTCTCCACAAAGGACAAGTCTATGCTCTTGCCAACTGCAGGTGAGCTGCTCTTCATGCAGGTGAGGCAAACTGGCCCATTCAGCAGAGGTCATATAAACTGGTTTGCTAAGCAAAGACATGCACAGCAAAACCTCATTTATCCGGAATAAAGCTCTTTAACTACACTGGTATGTCTTGGCCTTCTCTGCACTCATTAATACAACCCTCATTTCTTCTGGTTTCACCAAGATCTCAACAAGCATGACACATTTACTCATGATCTTGACTTTATTCAGTGAGCTTTTAATTATAAAAAAATAAATGCTGCCTCTATAAATGCGTCTGCACATTTTGATTTTTCAAAGGTCTTACCTACCTTTGAAAAACTAATTCCACCCCTGCTACAACACAATCTTTGAAAAAGCCCAGATACTATCTTTGGGAACATCATCATGTCAGCTACTACAAATGGTAAAACATATGTCCTGGGCTAATTTCTGGCAGATTTTCCCCTCTAAATACATGCAGGGGAACCAGCCTACAGTAGAATTCTGCAACACAGCTCTCTGCACACTCTCCAAGGCCATGAACCCAAAAGGGGATCCAGGAATGGAGTTCCTGATCCAGCTGCCATCCTAACCTTAATTCTGTCCTTTCATATGCTGAATTAAAGGAATATAGTCAACTGTTCTATAACTGAACAAGCACCACAAAGAGGATGATGCTAAAGTGAAGTATGAAGGGGATAACAGGAAAGGATCTTCAAGCTGCTCCAGCTTGCTGGGGTAAAAATTCTCTTGTGTGAAAGAAGTTTCCTCCTGAAGTCAAGGGCATTCTCTTGCTGAGGGTGCTTTGAGCTTCTCTCCCCAACATTCAGACACACCAGGCAATTATGCCAGGCACACAGTCAAGTAAAAGCATCACACTGTCTACCAGAGACATTGTTTATTCATGCTGAAAAAGAGCACCAGGCAAAAGAAAGCTGGTGCTCAGGTCCTCCCACCCAGACTCACTTAAGCAGCTTTGATTCTCAGTTTCATGGTCAGGAACCCTTAAAGAGCCCAGGAAGCCATTATAGCCAGCAAGAGACACAGCTTTTAGCTGCAGCACAAAGCTCCTAACTCTAAATAAATAAATAGAAATCAGGAGACAAAGCACTAGAAAACTGATTGGGAAAGAGGTTATTCACAAATTCCGCTTGTTTCTATATTTGTAACAAACTTGGCACAGGTTAGCTAGTGCTAGAATTTTCTTTCCTAGGGAATGCCTGAATAGCGCTTGTTGTACTGCAAAACTTTGGTCAGAAGATGTAAGATTATTTCATCCCTTCATACTATTTTTNGCTGTCTACCCACTCAGCCACCCACTTGTATGACCAATGACTGTATACCTTGGTAAATAAAATAATCTCTCCAGTCTCAAAATGAGAATACCCAGAAATCTTATGTGCTCTACATGCTCTAGACAGTGAAATCACAATATCTGGGATATAGTTTAATCATGTGGTAGATTTAACCCTGACAAATCTTTACTCAACCAACCTACAAAAGAAAATAAAGCAGGCAGTCACCCTCTAGCCTGTTCAGGCAAAGAGACAAGAGGGCATGGAGGACAGAGACAGTATTGAAGGAACCTGGAGCCACAGGAACTGATTTTGCAGCTCTCGCTTTCAGAGGAAGGTTTTCCTTCAGAAGTGTTTCAATTAAGCTCTTGGACTGTGCACTGAAAGAGAAGCATATATGCCTCAGCCTGTACTTTAACTACAGTGATATTTAAAAAGTTTAATTTTTAATTCCCTGTGTTTTTGAACTTAGCAAATTACAGTATCTAAAGCATGAACAGGGCCCAAGTCACTGAGTCACTCAGCCTTTCTGAAATCTCAATTGCAGGGTTTTCTATCACAGCAAAGACCCATTCCAGAGACTCATTACCTCCCTAAGCTCCTGTGGGTGTGTGCAGCTACCTAAATCCTGCTACAGGTTGAGTTTAACCTTGTTCTGCTGCCACCCCTTTTCTTACCACCCAGTGCCAAGGAGCTGATGAATGTTAAGACAGTGGCATGCTCCTGGGGTAAGATGAAGAGTGAATGAGTTTGTGTGAAGCACGGAACAAAGCCCAGGGCCAGGGAATAGGGAAAGGTAAGAAAGGTGCATTGGATGAAGAAACAGCCTGTCAAGAATGGTAAGATGTGGCTGAGGAACACACTCACTGAGGAAAAAGGTCTGGAAAAACCCCAAGCCATGGGGCAGAGTGTGTGTTGTTTTAATACAGAGAGGCAGGCAGTGGAAGGAGGAAAGCTAAATTAATCTCCAACCAAACCATCCAGTTTGACTCCTGCCACGAGCAGTGGCCAGCACGAACTGCTCCACGTGAAGAAGCAAGGAGTGGAGCAGAGCTTAGACCAAACATCTGCATTCCCCCAATGCAGCCCCTACAAAGTGACAGTTCTGGTGATTTCCATGAAGCCAGGTGCCTTCATGTCCACAAGGATCCACATCATCACACTCCTTCCAGTACTTAGCACTACACACAGAAGGTACCCTCAGGGTGACAAGGACACTCCCTGTGTCCCTCCACGGACTG
>VZUA01080906.1:0-16912 GCA_013401035.1 Horornis vulcanius | reverse complement strand
AGAATGGTAAGATGTGGCTGAGGAACACATTCACTGAGGAAAAAGGTCTGGAAAAACGCCAAGCCATGGGGCAGAGTGTGTGTTGTTTTAATACAGAGAGGCAGGCAGTGGAAGGAGGAAAGCTAAATTAATCTCCAACCAAACCATCCAGTTTGACTCCTGCCACGAGCAGTGGCCAGCACGAACTGCTCCACGTGAAGAAGCAAGGAGTGGAGCAGAGCTTAGACCAAACATCTGCATTCCCCCAATGCAGCCCCTACAAAGTGACAGTTCTGGTGATTTCCATGAAGCCAGGTGCCTTCATGTCCACAAGGATCCACATCATCACACTCCTTCCAGTACTTAGCACTACACACAGAAGGTACCCTCAGGGTGACAAGGACACTCCCTGTGTCCCTCCACGGACTGCAGTCAGAGATTTCCACTAAAAGGCCAAGAAAACACCAAAAAAAAAAACCAAAAACACAACAGGTCCAATGGGTCATGCAGAGCACTGATGGACACAGAACAGTCACACATGTGCTCAAGGGCTTCTGATGTCTTTTTTGAAAGGTACCCAGGATCCAGCCTGGATCCTGGATTCATCTTGAATTTCTCTGTACATTTCCTTTTGCAAAGTCTGTCAGCAGCACTACTGCCAGTGTTTGTTTAGGCTGCCTGAAAACATTAATTATTAATCACAAATGAAATAAAGTAGAGCTGGAAAAGGTACAGAGAGCTCAACAAGGATGATAAAAGACCTAGAGAAGCTTCTGCGAAAGGAATAACTTTCACACGCTAACTCTTCATCCTGGGAAAGAAGGGAATGGGATAAATGTTTACAAAAACACACACAAGTGTGCACAGAGAAGATAAGCAGAGAAAACAAACAATCCTCTCTCCACAAAGAGCTACAATGCATCAAACAGAACTCACTGGGGATGGGATCCCTGAGGAAAAAAAAAAAAAGCAGTGATTCTTCCCACTTTATGGAATTACACTGTGCAGCAGGTGGTGCATAATGGAATTTTACATAGGTTCAAAAGCAAACTGCTGAATTTTCCTTTCATTGTTTTTCCCGTAGTTACTCAGTCTGAGAATCTCTTTTGGGGGAAAGCAATGTTTTTACCACATAAATAATATGTAGCTCTAATGTGGATTAGCGGCTTTGTTTGCTATTTTAATATTGATGTTAAATAATTGTGTGGCTTTAATTTTTGAAGGTCATTAAGCGTGATGAAATGTCACATCCCCTCTCTGAGCATCACAATGTTTAACAACTTGTAATGCAAAAAACACTTTATGACACAGACTATTGCAAATGAAAGGCACCTGTTGATCAGGCAGGCTCTAGCAAATGAGCAGCTTTGTTGCTCTGCTGAGTTCCACACTGAAACACAACATTAATCCCAGATATCCCTCTGCTGATGCAGCAAAAGAGGTTCTGCAGACCACGTCTTGCTACTTGCATGGAGCTGGTTCACCACATGAAGAAAGGGGGTGCCCATTTTCAACTCATTCTGTGGAATCAACTCGATCACCTCACGTTAAAAATCTAGAGGCAGCACTGAGGTGACTACGGCAACACAGGGGTAATTATCAGGTGGGGGACATCACCAGGAAGATCAGCTGAGAAAAATGTTCTGTGGCAGGGGTGCTACTGAAGAGGAACAGCACATGAGCAACAAAGAAGATAAATGGCCTTTCTAGAAGGACCAGGTTATGTACCCAGAGCCACTACTTTTAAGAGGTCTGATGAGACAGCGTGTGTAAATGTTTTATAGCTGAGAGGCTGAAAGCTCCAACAGTGTAAGCAAAATCGTGTACGTTTCCTTTTTCATGTAGGGCAAGCAGTCTGAAACACATGTCCCACCAATGACCTCGACTCTGACCCAGAGGGGCTGTCTCTGGTTGAAAAGATGATTCACTCACTCTGCTAGAAGGGCTGAATGAATAGGCAATATTCAGACTGCAGAACACTTATCACTTGGGATTCCCTCAAAATTTAGGTCTGACATGACTGGGTCAGTAACCACGCGCTTTTGTTCCGAGCTCCTTGAACAGAAATGTCTCCTTGCATTCTTCAGTGCTTCCCCCAAATCAGGTCGATTTTTATGGCTTGCTAATTATTACTGCTAGACTTCTGCAGGGCTTCAAGATGAAAAGTACCATATTTCTGAAAGCTCAGGGCACAAAACTTACAGAATAAATCACTATCTATCAGGCAGCAACAAAATCCAGCCATGGCAGCCACTTGAATATACACATCTGGGTAGTGCTTAACTTTGTTTAGGAATAGAAAATTTTGTTCTGCTTTTGTTGATAGAGCATACTAAAAACTGCCAATAACACAAAAGGAGAGAAACAAGTAACTGTCACAAATCAGACTTTGTCTAGAGGTGCATCAACATCTATCACACCTACAGAGCTATCTGAAATGCCATTAAGGTTGCAGTTACACCTCAGGAGTTGAGCTGTGAAAGAAAACTGCATAATCCTAACTGGGTCTCCTGCATATATAGGCTACTGCCTAGTTCAAGAAACATATTTTATTCTTCCCATTCCCTCTGTCTAGATTATCTCAGCATTTACTGCACCAGCTGCCCAGCCACTGCCCCACGGGCTTCAGTCCCTCACCCAGGGCCTGTCCATGTTTGCTGACCAGTCTGCAGCTTTCACCACTGCAGACATTGTGGGTATTGCCCTTCCCACACCAATGTCCACTTCCAGGTCTTCTCCTGCAGGTTTCATTCCAAGCAGCAGCTTCCCACTCCTTTATTAACTTCCAGTTTTCCTTCCTGCACTTCTAAGCCATTCAGCCCCTCTCTCCAACCTTGCCTCTATTTCATTGCTTTCCCGTCCTCACCTTTCCCCACACATCTTTTATCCAAGCTGTCTCTCCTGCCCTTCACTCCCTGCTTCCACAAGTTCTTGGCCATGTTTTCTAACTTTGGTTTCCCCTAATTTTTAAAGCACATACTTTCTTCTCCTCTTTCACAGACTATAAGCAAAAGAGAAGGCAGTAAATATTTCCCCCCCCCCCATTCATAGTGTTATGACATGACATATGATGTATGACATGGCTGGTGAGGCGCAGGGAGGTTTGAAGCAGCAGAGGCTTCAGCAAGTCTGTGGAACGGCTTTTGGGAAGAGACAGCTTGAACTCTGGAAGTTCAGAGGGAATGGTTTTGGACTCTCAGGGCCCCTCTTGCTGAGAGTAATGCACTGTTCATTTCTCCTGTTGGGGATTCCATAATCTTTGGTCTCTCCCTCTGGCACTGTCACCACAAAGTGTCTGAGCCACAGCTGCTCCCCAGGCAGGTCCTGGCCATCCACAGGGGCACGACATGCCAAGGCCTCCCCCTCATCTCCCAGCGAGCCACTGCCGAGTAACAGGCAGCAAGATACTTGTCCCAGATCCAGCCTCAAAGGTACAAAAATACCTGAATTTACTCAGCCTGAGCCCTGAGATGAGGTTTGTCCTGGGCAGTGTCAAAGAGTCATACTGAGGCTCCTAACAGCCTGTGCAGATCCCATGCAGAAGATCACGACACTTTTTTCTGAANTTAATATTGATGTTAAATAATTGTGTGGCTTTAATTTTTGAAGGTCATTAAGCGTGATGAAATGTCACATCCCCTCTCTGAGCATCACAATGTTTAACAACTTGTAATGCAAAAAACACTTTATGACACAGACTATTGCAAATGAAAGGCACCTGTTGATCAGGTTCACAGTTTCAGTTCCACACTGAAACACAACATTAATCCCAGATATCCCTCTGCTGATGCAGCAAAAGAGGTTCTGCAGACCACGTCTTGCTACTTGCATGGAGCTGGTTCACCACATGAAGAAAGGGGGTGCCCATTTTCAACTCATTCTGTGGAATCAACTCGATCACCTCACGTTAAAAATCTAGAGGCAGCACTGAGGTGACTACGGCAACACAGGGGTAATTATCAGGTGGGGGACATCACCAGGAAGATCAGCTGAGAAAAATGTTCTGTGGCAGGGGTGCTACTGAAGAGGAACAGCACATGAGCAACAAAGAAGATAAATGGCCTTTCTAGAAGGACCAGGTTATGTACCCAGAGCCACTACTTTTAAGAGGTCTGATGAGACAGCGTGTGTAAATGTTTTATAGCTGAGAGGCTGAAAGCTCCAACAGTGTAAGCAAAATCGTGTACGTTTCCTTTTTCATGTAGGGCAAGCAGTCTGAAACACATGTCCCACCAATGACCTCGACTCTGACCCAGAGGGGCTGTCTCTGGTTGAAAAGATGATTCACTCACTCTGCTAGAAGGGCTGAATGAATAGGCAATATTCAGACTGCAGAACACTTATCACTTGGGATTCCCTCAAAATTTAGGTCTGACATGACTGGGTCAGTAACCACGCGCTTTTGTTCCGAGCTCCTTGAACAGAAATGTCTCCTTGCATTCTTCAGTGCTTCCCCCAAATCAGGTCGATTTTTATGGCTTGCTAATTATTACTGCTAGACTTCTGCAGGGCTTCAAGATGAAAAGTACCATATTTCTGAAAGCTCAGGGCACAAAACTTACAGAATAAATCACTATCTATCAGGCAGCAACAAAATCCAGCCATGGCAGCCACTTGAATATACACATCTGGGTAGTGCTTAACTTTGTTTAGGAATAGAAAATTTTGTTCTGCTTTTGTTGATAGAGCATACTAAAAACTGCCAATAACACAAAAGGAGAGAAACAAGTAACTGTCACAAATCAGACTTTGTCTAGAGGTGCATCAACATCTATCACACCTACAGAGCTATCTGAAATGCCATTAAGGTTGCAGTTACACCTCAGGAGTTGAGCTGTGAAAGAAAACTGCATAATCCTAACTGGGTCTCCTGCATATATAGGCTACTGCCTAGTTCAAGAAACATATTTTATTCTTCCCATTCCCTCTGTCTAGATTATCTCAGCATTTACTGCACCAGCTGCCCAGCCACTGCCCCACGGGCTTCAGTCCCTCACCCAGGGCCTGTCCATGTTTGCTGACCAGTCTGCAGCTTTCACCACTGCAGACATTGTGGGTATTGCCCTTCCCACACCAATGTCCACTTCCAGGTCTTCTCCTGCAGGTTTCATTCCAAGCAGCAGCTTCCCACTCCTTTATTAACTTCCAGTTTTCCTTCCTGCACTTCTAAGCCATTCAGCCCCTCTCTCCAACCTTGCCTCTATTTCATTGCTTTCCCGTCCTCACCTTTCCCCACACATCTTTTATCCAAGCTGTCTCTCCTGCCCTTCACTCCCTGCTTCCACAAGTTCTTGGCCATGTTTTCTAACTTTGGTTTCCCCTAATTTTTAAAGCACATACTTTCTTCTCCTCTTTCACAGACTATAAGCAAAAGAGAAGGCAGTAAATATTTCCCCCCCCCCCATTCATAGTGTTATGACATGACATATGATGTATGACATGGCTGGTGAGGCGCAGGGAGGTTTGAAGCAGCAGAGGCTTCAGCAAGTCTGTGGAACGGCTTTTGGGAAGAGACAGCTTGAACTCTGGAAGTTCAGAGGGAATGGTTTTGGACTCTCAGGGCCCCTCTTGCTGAGAGTAATGCACTGTTCATTTCTCCTGTTGGGGATTCCATAATCTTTGGTCTCTCCCTCTGGCACTGTCACCACAAAGTGTCTGAGCCACAGCTGCTCCCCAGGCAGGTCCTGGCCATCCACAGGGGCACGACATGCCAAGGCCTCCCCCTCATCTCCCAGCGAGCCACTGCCGAGTAACAGGCAGCAAGATACTTGTCCCAGATCCAGCCTCAAAGGTACAAAAATACCTGAATTTACTCAGCCTGAGCCCTGAGATGAGGTTTGTCCTGGGCAGTGTCAAAGAGTCATACTGAGGCTCCTAACAGCCTGTGCAGATCCCATGCAGAAGATCACGACACTTTTTTCTGAAGTCCAGAAAATGAACCTGCCCCACCTCCAAAAATTATCAGAAGCATTAAACCACCATTGCTTTCTCTGCATCTAGACTTGCACCATGTGAAACAAAAGACCCTTCCCATCAAACGCTGGATGCCCATTCAAAACTGTGAGAACGTAACTGGGAATAAACAGGCAGTAAATTCAGTAAGACACAAACTAACTGCACCTGTGCAAATGTGTCCCTCTTGAGCCTCACTCCCCTTGGCCTCTCTCTGGACGCAGGAGAAGATGTGTCTCAGCCCTACACCAATCTCTGAAACACACCCACAGCCATGAAAATGCAGATGAAGACACAGGTTCAGGGATAGAGATGTCCGGATCAATTCACAGATTGTCATGGCTCCCTCCCACCCCACATCTGATGTCTGCACTTTATTAGGCTGATGTGGCATTTGGAGGCATTTTTCCAGGGTAGAGGATTGAAGTATTTTCCAGCATCACTAGCTACCCTACATACGCACTGTCAAACACCAAGAAATTATGAAATCCCCCCCTTTTTTTTGACAGAATACTTACATATTATAAAAAGAATGACTTTGCTGCTGTCCTTTTAGCTGTTATCAGTTTGAAACATTTTACATGAGTGGGACTGCAGCATAAACTGGAATAATGAAATCCTAAAAGCTCCTTTTCCTGAAGCACTGCTAGGATCAAACCCTACTGTGTGCATGTCAATTGGCAAAGATTTTCAGAGAAGGTTTACTCTGGTGCTCTGTCAGTGTTCCTCTGTGAATATTAAAAAGTCAGGAGATTTTTCCTGAAGCAATTTTTTGCAGTCCTCAAGACATTTCAATTTTCTTCAAATTTCTGATCAGTTTAGAGGTCTTTACTTGTGAAGTGCATATTGTTAACATCAGGCTAATACAGACTACAATATCTACTTCATTATTTTTGACATAAAGCCCAAGATCAGCCAAAAAAAAAAACCAAAAAACAAACCAACAACCAAAAAAACATTTTAAATGGTTTGATGTTTCAGACATCAACCATTCAAATGATATGCTGCTTTGAAGAATGCAGGGCACTTTACTTTGTTGTACAGCTTCCAAGGATTCTGGAAGCTTTACTCATAACCACCTGCAGCTTCTGAAATGCAGGTGGTATTCTTCGTTCAGCCACAGCAAGGAACTGCTAAGGTATGCTTTTAAATAGAACGTTTCTATCAATACTAAATGAACACAAAGGTGGTAACAGGAAGTTACTGTTTAATCAGTTCTCTCCATATAGTTAATATTTCATTGCTTTGTTCCCTAGCATGAAACCCAACACAGCTCTATTTTCTTTGGCTCTTGACCTTTTACTGCTTTTTCTACTGATTTACCTGTTCAAAACCCCAGGAAGCTTTAATGTGAAAGACTGTCAAAGACAACAGGAAGATTTATGAACACTGTCCAGAGCTCTCCTTATCACACCAGAACAATCTTCTGCAGCCAGAAAGGCACAGAAAGAGCTCACACTAGGGATGATCAGTGCAGCATTCATAGTCTTCTGCTCAAACTCCCAGCCTAGTTCTCAGCCAATGGTATAAAAAATAGTCAGGGAAAATATTCTAAAGACATGGAACAAGAACACCTCTTCTTAAAATCTAGGTAAACTCATTGCAATCTAACTCCCAACATTCACTTTTCCATTTTAGCAACTACCAAACAAGGCACATGATCATAAGAACAGGGACAGCAGCAAAGCTCAGTGCTATAGCCATGGTATAGAATATACATTAAGGCCCCTGGACATCCCCATCTCTGCAAATCATTGTGAGGTGTTAATGAAAAGCCAAATTAGGTACAAAAGGGCAGAACTGGACTTTTACACAATAAAATGAACAGCCAGTCCCCTGGCAGGAAGAATTCTAAGCATTCAACATGTTCTTGAGCAGGAGGAAGAAGCAAACAGTCCAGCCTTGTGGCAAAACAGATCAATACCTGTGTGGAAAGCCAGGGAGACAAGGAACTTTCTTCTCATAGCCAAAATGCCTCTCTCCTTACCCAACCCCTAACTGCAGCATTCTGTCTTACTGGCAATCCTGGTGTGTCTGAAAATCCAACTTTCAACACTTTTCTGAAGGTGTGGGCTTGGTCCTACCAACAGAGCCAGGCATGTCTGCTGGGAAATCACCACCATGCATCGACAATCCCTGACATACAGCTCCTGAGACCAGGATGTAATTCTTCTGCAAATAAACTAGGCAAGGATATTTGGGGTGTTACAATGTTAAATCCTTCAGTCCTTTATTGTTCATGTCCTGTAAGCAGACTGTAATTAAAAAAAATTTAAAAAAACAACCAAACAAAAAAAAACACCCCAAAAAACCAAACCAAAAATCACCCCCACAAACCACTAAAAACACCACACCACAAAAAATGGAACTTCATGTATTTAAGAGCTGGAAATACCCAGTACATTTTCCCACTATAAATGAAGGGGTTTTTTTCCCTCAGCAGCTAAGAGTGATCTGTATCTCAAATTTTCTAACACCCCCACAATATTACTGACCTGCATTACCTTGGTCACTGCCTATCTGCAGGACTGCAAATACATGGCAGTATAAAATTACTGGGTGCAATACAGCGTCAAACACAACACATTTACATCACACTAGACACAACCAGCTGACTTCCATGAGTTAGCATGTTTTAGTCATGTAGTGCTTCCAAGATAATTCATTAACAGGAGGTTAGGCACTCAAATCAGATCCTTCATTATTTCATTTTAACCCCTTCTTTCTGCTTTTCTCTGCATCTTTTCCTACATGTAGAAATATATGATAACTCCATACAGAATTCCACAGTTTCTCAAGGATTTTCATGTGTGCTTTGACGGGGGGCTCATGTTTGCAATGTCTGATTCAAAACATCAGTCAATAAAACTGCCTCCCTCAGGAATTACAAATATGGCATAACTGTGATGCCAGAATACGTCTAAAAGAATGAAACAGCAACGTAAGGAGTACCTTACACACTGCTTTAATTGCACTCTCTTTACAGGAAGAACAACAATGGAATCTGGTAAAAAGATGATGAATGTTTTCTGCATTTAGCAACACCTGCTTCCATTTTACTTCCCTTGTCATCTCTGCACCAGAAACCCTGAAATAACCAGCATCACTGCAGTTGTAATGACTTGAACACCCACCTCAATCACATACAGAAAAAAGCCTAATTTTGTAGGCTTTGGAGTCTTTAAATTATGCCTGTTACCATGAGAACTCGATTAAAATGCCACCCACAAGCTTGCAGGAAGGGGGTGAAAACAACAACAAAACAAGAAAAAAAAATAAAATAATAAAAAATATATATTTTTAATCAGTGGTAATACACTTGCTGCATTGCAGCATTCTCACAAGCTCCCCAGCCTTCTGCAGTACGAGGCAGCAGAGACACCCAGAGAGATATATTTTGCTGAATACTTTATTCAGGAAAAAAATTAGCTGACAGTTTGGTTATTGTCCTAGTAGTTTTATACAATATTCCACTCAAGGAAGCACACATACATGTTCTGCACCATGATACAAGGTTTGATTTGAAAACCAGACCTTTACATGTATGTTAAATGTGAGGACAACTTTTGACAGCCACCCAGCATAAAAGGGGTTTTTGTTGATATCTGAGATAAATCAAAGCTATGAAACCCTCTGCTTTCCCCTTCATCCTACAAATTTGTTAACTTCATAAATTTATGCTGATTTTTTATGAATATTTACTTCAAGTGACAGCACTGTATCCTCTAGGCTTCTTGTTTTTTTCCTTTTCATTTGCAGCCTCACATTTGGATTAATGGACATGGATGCTGCATTCCTGCAGTCTGACTAGAAGCCAGAGTTTGCACCCCAAGCCTTCAGCCATGCAAAATCAGATCATTAAACCGTGGCCAAAACAAATGCCAGCCACAAACCACACCAAGCAGCTTGGTCAGCAGTGCATGTGTTAAATGCCACAACAGATGCAGACTGTAGGGCAAGCAAGGAGGAAGAGTTTCACACCACTGATCACAACTTCCTAGGCATTTACTCAAAGGGAGCAGTGTCACAGAGCCCTCTCTTAGAAGACATATCTACTCCTCTACAGGAGGGAAACAACTGCTATTGTAATTAAGAGACCAGCCAAACTCTATCTCAT
The DNA here is from genome assembly GCA_013401035.1 of Horornis vulcanius. Taxonomy (NCBI): domain Eukaryota; kingdom Metazoa; phylum Chordata; class Aves; order Passeriformes; family Scotocercidae; genus Horornis; species Horornis vulcanius. Next base: position 6,864 of record VZUA01080906.1, on the reverse strand, counting down.
TGAAGGTGAGAACAGAATGAATTTCCCAGTGAAAGATCAGTCACCCTCTCCACAACACTGTCCATACTGCAGCATTAGGCATCCTTTAGGCTTCAAAAGCAGCAGCTCCATGAGGAAAAATCTTTCAGCCAGAGAGAAAGATGGCATGAACATGAACTATGCCAGAAACCCTAGATACCACCCTCTCAAAAGGAAAACATACTGAGTTGAAACAAGGGGATAAAAAAGACCTTTGATACAGCTTCAGTGGAGCAGGCAGCTCTCCCAGTCCTTTACTTACACCTTTGCACAACATTAATAGTTGCTCTCTCCATTTTGATGTGTAAAGTGTGCACTTGCAGTTGTACTTTCACCGGACATGAGTTAAGCATTGCAGATGATAAAGGGTTCCACCAGAGGAGGGAACAAACCCAGGCACCAGCAGCAGGGGATACCCTAAAAGATGGAGACCCAAATTGCACAGGCTGCATGGGCAGATTGTACCACCTAGGCTGGGGGAGGCACAAACATTTCCAGTGATACCAGAGGCTCTCAGTTGTAAAAAAAAAAAAAATACAAGTGCATTTCCTTGAATTTAGGACATCAGATGTGGAGAGTGTCATAGCCCCCACCAGGCAAGATCCTAAAAGAGACTTTTTAGATCAGTGTCAGTCATTCTGGGGGGAAGAATTCTAAGGAACATCTATCACAGGTAATTTCATTGAGGTCAAGAGAACTACTTGACTTACCCCACATCCAAATCTGTACCCACTGACTGCCTGGAGCTTCCATGTCAACCCCTTCCTGCTCCTGCACACGTACAGAACTGACTCCACCAACTTCCATGGGCTGTACACCACACAGGCAGAACACCAGCAAAGCTTGACCCTGTATACTCAGACCATGGGCACACTATACTGGAGGGTGAGACATGGTACAAAGGGATGTGAGAAGAGGGCTGAGCTGATGACAGAACAATCAGAATGACATCAGCACGGCTCTATGCAACCCACTTTCATGCTGATGACCCACAACACAGTGTCAGGCCAGCAGGACCAGCTCAGACAGCCCCCTGGCTCAATGGCACAATTTTCCATTGCTTTTCCTCCTCTCATTCTCTCTTTCTTTCTGCTAGTTGCAGTGGCTCTCGGATCATGCCCCCACAGAGCTGCAAATAGGAGAAGAATAATGCTTATGATCATCCAAACCTCCCACTGACAAAAAAAAACCATTGTGTTAAAGAAAAAAGCCTGACTTATCCTTCATAGGCATGGATTTACCAGAAGATTAATAACATTAGAAACTTTAAATGAAGAGATTTCCCTCTTGTTATCTATAGACTGCTAAGACCATGATTGTCTCACCTCTTTTATGGATTATTGTTAATTTATTATTTTCTGGTAATCTGTCTTCCTCCATTAGGCATTACCTGCACAGAATTTACTAAAGTTCATCAAGGGATGAGAGAATTTCATGCACCAGTGGAAGTGCCTTCAAGGTTATTTCACTCAAAAAGAGGTTTTCTTCCTCATACGATTGTGGTGTAATATATATCTATATATATATATTCCTACAATCACAAGGATCTTTAGAAAGCAGAGCAGTTTTATGGTAAGGCACTGAAATCCAAGATTAGAATTAGGACTCTGCTGCTCCCCTGGCACTATTACCTTGAACTTATGAATAAACAAGCCCATGCCTCAGTTGTCCCAGCTGTAAAAGATATTATGATATTCACATGGTGTGTAACATGCCTATTTATACTACAAACCCTTCAGAGAAAGGGCTGTCTCTTCCACGTGTGCAAGAATGTTCTGGCTCCCAACAAAAGCCTTTGGATCCAGGTTTCAGAAAGTTTTGCTCAAGGAAAGGCATTTATCAGACACAGCATCTACCTGAAGGCAGCATGAGAAACTTGAAGGCACAAAGAGGAGACTCAGAAGGAAGGGCTGCAACAGTGGCCACTGACACCAGAGCCTGAGAGTCCTCCAGAGCACACGGGGGAACAGAGGGACCTGGGGCACAGCTCTGGGGACACAGGCTGCCCTGGGCTCTGGCTGTCAAACTGCTCCAGTCCCTGGGTGCCTCAAAGCTCAGCTCAGGCCTCTGGTGCTGCTGAAAGGGAACTTGATCCCTTAAAACACTTCACCATCAGTCAGGACTGATGGAATAGCCACAGTTTAAAATTTGGATGTGAAGTCTCTGATGAAGGTTGCAGCCTACAAACTACGTTAAGCGGTCCCTGCTGTTGGTATCATCATAAAAACAAACAAAAATGCAGATTCTTATTTCAACTCCATAGGGCTGCTGGCCTGACCAACTGGCTTAGAAGTCTCTAAATGACTTCTTTCACAGATACTCCACAGCACTTCCCACACCTTTCCTCCAGGAATCTATATAAAGCTTGCTGCATTTCTTCTTCTGATGGATGCTCATTTCTAAAAATACTTGTACAAAGAACTGTCTTTGGTAGGAATTAAAAATGTGACACAATATAGCGCCAGAATTCATTTAAGAAAACATAAAGCACTAGTCCCTGATACCAATCTGCCACCATATATACATAACAGGCCCTCCAGATTTCTCCCTGATGTTAAACCAGAACTGTAAACTGCCTGGTTGATTCTGCCTATCACCTCAGCTGAAGATACTCCTTAATTCTCTTACACTACTTGCACTCCTGTTTCCTGTCTTTGCCTGTCTGCTGTGTCTGTCCACAATTGCAATTGTCAATCACGCTGGCCAGTTTCTACCATCTTTGACAGAAGATTCTCAGCTCCTACCTACCACCATAGGAAAGCCACAGCTGGATAAAAGAGAGGATAAATGCCTCTACAGAGGAAAAAACCAAGGAGAAGAGCTCAGACTGTACTTCTTCTGTCTGGCAGTATCCTGGTGATCTACTCAGTAGATGTGGAGCTCACATGCAGCCACAGCATGTACTCTTTAAATAAACTGTGTGAGCACAGACAGGTTAAGGATGAAACAGGTGCTGGTTAACCTACAGAGAGAGAGAGAAGTCACTGCAGAGAGGACATAGAAAGTTGCTGAGAAAATGTAAAGTAAGTCAGTAAATCCCAAAGGTCCAGGGAGTAAATGGAGATAACTCAGTGAAGAACAAGCCAAAACAACACAGGTAAGGCAAAGTGGGCATGAAAGGAATAATCAAATGCTAGGAATCTGAAAGATCACAGCAGAGTGTGCAAATCTTCCACAGGGAATCAAGATGAGAAAACTAGTGGTACATGGTACCACAGGAAGGGAACACAGGGCCTGGAGAGGTGGGGTAGAGACTGTCTGTAGAGCAGTGATAAACATCACAAGCTCTAAGTAGAGAGCCAACACCGGATGCCACCCACACTGACAAATAATACCTATTATTTTTATTTTAAAGAACAGTTCAATTGGCAACATCATTTCCAGCACTGAGCTGAACTCAAACCAAGAGAAAGCCTTCGCTTCAGGCTCAAAGTACAGATTTACTCTGGAAGGTCTAGATACATTTCAGACTGCAAGAGAAGGCACTTTCATGACTCGACCAAATCTTCCTCACTCAGGCCAGAAAGAAATAGGTTTTCTCATCCTTATTAGATGGTTTTATTGATAGCTGGAAGCCAGTCATCTGAACATTTAGAACCTAGGGGAAAAAAAGGGGCAGCAGGGCAGTTAAATTCTGTTCTAAGGCCAACATTTACATTAGCTTTGAATGGAGCTGAACTATTTTGTCCATTTCTGTTATTGCTACAGTGAACAATACACAGAAATAGAGCTGCATTACTAACTAGACTTTTGCTGTATTAGAGAAAACAACATTCCCAATAGAAAACATACTAAAACAGCAGAGACAAACCAGAGGTGAAGCTGACCTCTTCTGTTTCACAACTCACTATACACTGGATTTTAAACTGAAACATCCCCCAAGTAAAATAGGATTTGATCCCTTGTAGGCTGCATATCCTATGAGGATACAATTTCCCAGCATGAACTATGGACTCTCTAAAGTACTAATTACACTGGCAAATATGGTCTCACCAGTGTGTCCTTTCTGGCTGCTTAATGCTCCATGCCTCTGCAGAGATTTGACTGGAAGCTCCTTGGGGTTTGGAACAACTCTGCTGTTTGAGCACACAGCATCTAACACAACAGTGATCTAATCCAGACTTGGACACCTAGTTACTAATATTATGATAGCTAGAGCAATGAATCATGTAGCATTAAGAACAATCACAGCAAAAGCTGTTGTACACAGTGTCTAGTTCCCAGGCATGCCACCATTAACCTTAGACTCAAAATCCTGTTGTGTCTAATTCTGTTTTCAGTACAGAGTGGATGTTCTTATGATTTTTAGCAGCCAAACTGATGCAAGAGTAACTGTATAAAAAAGCAAAACCATTTTTCTTGCCCCAAAAGTTACAACTGAAATAAGAATACCAGGGAGCTGTTACTAAGAGTATGCTGCAGGAAACCCACAGAGATATGGGTATGGGCAAAATTAGGAATTATGGAAGGAATAGGAAATTAAGAATTAAAGGAATTAGGAATTGAAGCAGGACTCCTGATCACAGTGCCTTACAATTTACCCCAGATTTCCCACACAGACATGGCAAAAAGTACAACCACCAGCAATCTTACAGTAATGTCCTGAAGCCCTTTGATGAAAAATTCAAGGATGATTTGGAAAACAGAGACAAGCCATGTGAGGATCTCACTTTTCACATCAAGACCTCACTTGAACATTAATTGCATGGTGTATTATACCCCCCTCCCTGTGTAATTATTCCAGCTGTCCAAAATGTCATGGCTAGAGACTGGACTAAATTATAACTTCCTGCTTCAGAAGGGACCAAAGTCTCAGAGGGATTCAAAATAAGAGGAAAAAAAAGAAGACTCATCTTAAGGATGACAACTACAGTATTTTTCGGTCATGATTATGAAAGGTTTTATCAACTGTGCTGGAAAAAACTTTAGGCTTCAAACGTCTGCTCCTCTCCTAAGTGTCATTCCTCAGTATAATCCAATCTGTGCCTCTCAAACTTCTCTCCTGGGGAATGCTCACAGCACTCCCATTATTTCCACTATCTCTTTCAAAAGCATGTTTATTATCACAACTGCTTAACTACACTTAAAGAAGGCTCAGCCCTGAGTGTCAGGTTGCCTCACACTGAACTTACAAGCCGTATTGCTCAGGAATTGGTGACTTGCATTACAAAGGTGTTACAGGTATTAAGTGTGAATGGGATCATTTTCCCCTCAAGTGCTTTGCAGGCAGCACTGACTCCCAGCTCCCCCCTCAGTGAGGGACACAAGCACTTCCCTGGGTGCTCCACCCTTGTCCTGACACCAGCCAGAACAAGATGCTCCACAGGAAAGTTCAAGAAAACATGGCAGGAGGGCTAAGGTGTTTTTAGACAGCAGCAGGGTTTGCTGTGAAGATGAACAAGGGACATGTGGTGCATCAGACCAAGGGAGGAGAAGGTGGTCTGCTTTCTGAGCAGGCCCCCAGACCAGTCACACCTGACAGTGCAGACATCAGCAGGACAGAGCTGCCCTGCAGTTCCTGTGAAAGAAGGGCTGACGTGCACCACTCTGCAAGGACTTCAGAAAACCCAAACTGTAATTTTTACAAGTGTGAGCAATTCCTTTTCATATAGCTGAAAAGCTATAATCCTTAGCAAGATGATTAGCTTTCAAAAGGATGTTCACAGCAAAATTTTAACTGCCTTTAGAAGAGATGAGCTTCTATTTCATGGAGTTTTCTTTCCCTCCACGTCATCCAGGGGGCAAAACTCACAGTTGTGAGAATTCAGCATTATCACACTGAGCTGGTTCCTGAGCTACAAGAGGGATTATGTTGACTTGACTGCTGGAGATGCAGAAACAATGGCAGTAAGTGTTCACAGAACCAAAAGGTAGCTCAGCAACTCACTGTCACTTGCTTAATTTTGCCCCTTTATAAAGTCACCTAAGTACTACACAGAAATGGAAAAGTTCTGTATTGGGGTTGGCTGCTGGTCCTGACAAAGGAATCAAGCATAAGCTGCAACACACAGGATATCTGTTTCCCTTCCTACCAACCTCTTCCTTGAAATTAAACTTTGTGGCTCACCACAACAGAGGGAAAAGGAAGGATGACACTTCCTTCTTGCTCTCCCCTCCTGGTCTCTCTGGTCCACCTCTTGTACCCAAAGAGATGGGAAGAGGTTTACTGAAAAGCTGCAGAAAGTCAGGTACCTGCTGTCAATTTCTGCCTGAATTGCTTTGCTTCTTGGCTGTAAACAGGTTTTAAGCATCCACTAGTGACTCAGTCTGCTATACAGGAGTATTACTAACACCACCACTGTCATCGTGATTTGACAGCAACAGAGGACATTGTGTACTTCCCACTGCTAAAGGATCACATCTGAATCCTTCCAAAATGTAGCAAATTCTACCTTTGATGTTCACAAATACAAGAAACAGAAGATTCAAAACAGCTTGTGTTCAAAACAGGTGTTGGCAAATGAATGAAGGTGCAGGTATTGGTGCTAAGTGATAAACACAAAGGGGGAAATCCCAAAGGCTTGTTTGGTACAAGGACCTTTTGTAACTTTTACCTGCAAGCTAAAAGTTTCTTGCAAGATTGCAAACAGCCTACTGGTTGGTAGGAGACTGTTTTTAAGAGGAAGGCTGATGAAGGAGGAATGGATGCCACGCTGACTGTGACAGTAAGTGTGCCAAGAGCCTGCTTCAGCCCCATGTCAGAACCAGCCAGGTGGGGATGCCTCATTGCAGCCCTCCCAGTGCTAAGCAGGAGACACTCAAGCCAACTGCATGGGAAGAGAGAAGACAACGCCAATAATGCCACCACGCTCCACCTTGCACTCTGCCCACTTGCCAACTCTCCCT
>VZUA01080901.1:715-29136 GCA_013401035.1 Horornis vulcanius | reverse complement strand
AAAACTTGTGTTTTGAGATGAAGACAGTTTAATAAGCAAAACAAAACAAGGCATTTATTTACCACTTCCTATGGGCAGGAAGGTGTTCAGCCATCTGTCACATTGGTTACTGGGGAAGACAGGTGACATCACTCCAAATGTTCCCCTGGTTCCTTCTGGTTTTGTGCTGAGCATGACACTGTACAGTGGGGGTATCCCTTGAGTCACTGAGGATCTGCCCTCCCCTCCCAATTTCTTGTGCATCTCCAGCCAACTCACTGGTGGAGTGAGAGACAGAAAATGCCTTGATTCTGTGTAAATGCCGCTCAGCAGTAACAAAAACAGCCTTGTGTTATCAGCATGGTTTTCAGCACAAATCCAAAACCAAGCCCCATTCCAGCGGCTGTGAAGAAAATTCACTCTATCACAGCCAAACTGAGCAGAGCATGTTAGAGTTTAATTACCTTTCCTGTTGCTTCTCAGGGAAATGGTTGGACAGATACCTGGAATAACTCAGTCATTAAGCTGCAGAGGGCTGCAGAGCATCTGTGGCATGGTACCTAGGCTTGTATGCTTCAAAACAAGCCTGCATAGAGCAGTGCTGTTAGGTGCTCAGAATCAGAGACGATCAAAACTGACACAAACCACAAATCTTTTGCAAAGCTAAAGTAATTGGCAGGTTACTTTCTGATGTGTTACTAATCTCGACCACAAAATGTGCTCCAGTCCTCAGTACTTTGGTGCTGCAGTGCGGAGTGGAGATGGGTTGAGCTGTGCGGGGCAGCATGAATGGGGATTTCCTTTGAACAGCCCTGTGCACAGTGAATCACAGTCAGTGTAGCAATTCTGGTTTCAAATGGAAAAATTGAATCTTGGTGTATGTTGTGGCCAAGGATTTCCCCAAACAGTAATCACTTCTGATAACTTCAAATATGTTGGTTTTTGCTTTACAAGTACATCCCTTGCAGCTTTTGTGCCTGGCGTCTGATGCACAGATGTTAGACGGCCCTATCTGAATAGGCTCATTTGTCTCGGCAAGACTTTAGATGTTGTTTCATATAACTGTCTTGACCTATTCAAGAATGAATATGTGTGAATAAACATGTTGTTAGTAGCACAGAAGACACTTTGGTGCCTGGAAATCTCTGCATTATTTGTTGCTTCTTTGGTGGTTTTTTTTTGTTTGTTTGTTTTTTGGTGGGTTTTTTTTGTTTGTTTTTTTTTTTTTTTTTGGTAGCCCTGTCTCTTGCAATTCTTTCATCTCCAATGCCCGAAGTGCCTGAGAGTGGACTTTTTTGTTGTCCCTTGCACTGAAGATTGGTAACATTCATTCAGTAATGTGAGATGCAGCACAGCGATGAGGGCTTGTCAACTAATGCCTCCCATGCAGGCTTGGTCTCCCTTTGCATAGTGAAGCATGAAGGCTGGCTGCTCTGCCACCCAGTTTCCACTCATTCCCCACTGGAAACATGAATCTTTGCCATCAAAGGGGTTGAATGTTACCTGCTGGTTTGGTGCTGGTGCAGGATGCCTGCACTGTCTGTCCCCAGCATAGGCATGTGGGAGCCGTGGTGTCCCAGCCATTCCTGGGGCCGGTAGCAGCACCGAGGGGCGTTGGGATGAGCTCAGCAAAGGGGAATGTGCTTTGCTGGTTCAGGGGCCATGCTCACAGGGCCCATTGTGGGGTGCTTTTGGCAGTGATGCCATGGGCAGCATTGTGCTGTGGCAGGCCCAGAGCCTGCTGTGTCGCTGGCCATGTATGGGGTGGGAGCTGCAGGTGGGGCAAGGGGGTTCCAGGATTGGGGGAAATCCCTTGTAATGCCTCCTATCTCCCAGCTGCCAGGTGCTCGGCTGTGCCATTTCTTGAGACAAGCCAGGGTTTTGGGGTCAGTGTGGCACTGGCATGCTGCCCCATCAGGCTGGCGAGGGGCTCGCTGGCTGTGGACAAAGCAGTACTCATGCCAACTTGCTGCTCTACAAAGGCTGAACATTCAGACCCTTCCTTTCTTCCCCGTTGCCCAAAAGGATCTCAGATAATGGGAGCAGCATTCCTGTATACTGTTCAGCTTGTTATCTCTGCTGTAGTCCTGCAGCTGTGAGTGAGGACCTGCTTGGCAAGGGAGCAGCCGGGTCTGAAATAGCCACTGTGAATGGCAGCTCTTATTGTTCTGTATTGCATCCTTGCTCACTGCTAATCCCATCCCAGCAGTGTGCCAGCAGTGCAGAGCCCTCCTGATGCTCACAGACAGTATTCACAGCAAGGGTTGGACGTACACTAACACCTGTCTGCGGCTTTTCCTGGATGTAAGAGTAATGTGTTTACTTTCTCATATCCTAACTTGGGATATGGCACTTATGCACCAGAAACCTAGGTGTGTTCAGACTGAAAGTATTAAGGAATTTGATCATAAGCTGCCCACAGTTTGACTTTTTTCCCCAACCACCTTAACAATTCCTAATCTTGAAATTCTTGGCTTCTCCTTCAAGTCCTCTTGCATGATTTCAATTTCTCTTGGAGAAGCTGAGTTGATTGCTGTTGCTGTTATACTGCTGGCTTAAACTTGCTTTGTGTTATGCCTTTCTCTTCTAGATGTGAGATGTGAGTGGTATCTAGGTACCTATTAAAAAGTTCGGCAGAGCTATTTTTGATCTGTGTTTTGCTTCTGAGAGCATTTGATTATTTTAATTCTTTACTGTATTAAAAGTCTGCGTGATATTTTTTCTTGCCAAATCTATGCTAAAAGGACTGGATTTGAACTTATTTTTTCAGTTTCCAGCTCTACCTCATGCGATCCTTTCTAGAGGCCCAATATGCACCAATAGGCAGTACAGGGTGGTGGATGCAACAGTGGCCTCAAATTCTCTGACATAATTGGTTTCAAATCCAGTTGAAGGAAACACTATTTTAATAGTTGAAAACTCTCTGAAGTGTAATGCTTAATATCTCAAATCTGAAGATTTGTCTCACTTTTTTTTTTTTTTAATAACCAGTCACCTTGGTAAGCCTGGAAGAAAATGGTTTCTGTCCCTTGCAAAAAAATAACCCTGTATTCTTTTCCATCTTCCTGCCCATACCCAGATCACTGCTCAGTTACTGTTCTTACAACCCTCCAGTGAAAAGTCATTCCTCCTCTGAAAAACTTACCTTGTAAAAAGCCTAATGGATCTCTGAGTGTACATGTACATCACTTAGACTTCCTGAAGACATGCTTCCTCAGATGATAAAATCCCTGAGGCTCATCAGTGAAGCTGAGGAGAGGCTGTGCCTTGGCAGGGTGTGGGAGCTCAGCTAGGAGCCAGTGAGCTGAAAGCCCAGGGAGACTCAGGTAAGCTGGATGCTGAGGATCAGCTGTCCTGGAGGTCACAGCATTGCCTGCAAATGCTGCTGAGAAGCAGAGATGCAGTGGGACTGGAGAATGTTGCAGTTAGAGGCTGGTAGGTCACAGCTAGGTATCCACAAAACGGGCCCAAGTTCAACCAGCTCTGTGCGATAGGCACAGCTTGTACTTCTGTGGGGTGAGCAGCTGCATGCAGCAGGACACAAGTGATGTGCTGACCCTGAGGAGCTGAGATGTGGACCTGGGCTTAAGGGACCCTGGAGGAAATGGTTGCAGTATGTTCTCAAAGCACAGAGGAACCCCTGTAATTGATTTAAAGACATACTATCCCTACAGAGGATGTTACTAATGTCTTTAGCAGGCACAGTAAGCCTGTGAATACATACGGTATGCTTCAGCAAAGAATTTCCTTGGGCACCTTGCTCAGCTCCATCTCATCTGCATACTTATGTTTGGCATGCAGCTCCGCTCAGTGTGGTGTTTTCTCTGTTCCAGAAGATTCAGCCCTAATCATTGCTTAATTTTTCTGTCCCATAGTTGCTATAGCTATTTAACAATAGGTGGGAATAATTAGAGGTGGGAAAGTGCTCAGACACTTAAAGACGCTAAGATCTGAAATTCCTACAATCTCTTCATAACTGATCCATAATTGAGATCGACTTTCTTTGTGCTATACAAAATTCCTTTCATGCCTGGAGATGAGGAGTAAGGGCTGTTGATGAAACTTCTCCTTTGTTTTGTATTGAGAACCATGGATTTGGTTTCCCCTACATATAAGGCATAGAACAAAAGTTTAAATATGGAAGATGTAAAAAATGAAGAGGAAGACCACTTTTTAGAGAAGGTGGATGCAAAGGTATTTGCAACAGTGCTGGTTGTGGTTTAACTTCTCAGTGTGAAAATCATCAACAGCAAGGCTTCTGAGGTGGCTCTGTGAGTTAGTGAACAAGCTGTGTCGATTGCAGCCTCAGCCATGAATTGTTTTTTTTTTTAATTCACTACTCAAAAGCAGCTTTTTCAGTCCTTCTTTTGTTTTGCAATACTTCCACAGTCTGTATGACTAGCTTGATGTAGTAAGGAAGCTGTCTGCTTTAGTATCTTGTTTCCACTAATCATCCAGCAGAGAATGACTTGCAGCTCTGCTGTAGGACAGAGTTTAAGAAACATTGCCACAGTTTGGGTAGTACTTATGCTTAAGTACTATTCTACTGTGCAAGAGGAGCACACTTGGACATGAGCAGAAAATACTAGTCACAAACTTGTTTATAATGCATTTTTCTTTTTCTTTTTTTTTAATTGTAGAATTATAGACCTAATAAAGATCAATAAAGTTCAAGCCATGTGTTCCATGTAGAATTTAGGGATTTCTACTGGAGCAGAAAAATGTGCAAGCTTCAAACCAATGCCAGGTTTCGGTTCTGGTGCTGGCTCCTGTGGCAGCTATAAGCACAGATGCAGGGGACCAAGAATTGGCAGTTTTCTACTTGGTAGGTTGGGTTAGGAAGTTTATTGTGCCCCAAGCTGTAAAAATGACACACATTTGTCTCAAAATGGTTACATTGCTGGCTCAGACTAGTCACACTGGTTGCTGAAGCCCTGGCACCTTGACATCTTTGCTTTTGCTTTGAGGACTATGATTTTAGCAGTCCAAGTGTAATATATCTTATTAGTATTTTAGTATAGAGCAATATTTATAAATCAGTTTGAGCAGTTGAAAATTGGTTCTTTTCAGGACTGAGACTGGTGGTATGTACTGCTGGCTATGGAATTGCCATAATCCATTTTTTGGGCTGGTTGCCACTTAGTTAATAGGATAATAAAAGTGGAACAATTACAATCTAGGCTCAGAGGTGTAATGGGGGAAGCAAGTGAGCTCTGGTTCAGCCTGTTTTCCTCTTCACCTTACTAGGCAGCCCCTTAATAGCTGTCTAGGAAGCAGGATACTTCTACATAAAACTTAATGTTGAAGGATATGTATAGGTGCTTTTTTTAAGGAAAGTGTGTGCTTGCTTATTCAATACTGTTGTTGATTCTGCATAACAGCTTAAGTTTGGCTGGCAGGTTTTCCCCAGCAGTCAGCATGTACGTCATGTCGTGATGTGCCCTGACAGCAGGACTGTGGCAGTGGGCTGACAACAGCCCTTCCCTGCAGACAGCTCCTGCCTGCCTGCAGCTGAACGGGGGCTGTGTCTTGCTAATGGCTGGTACTATTTCATTGATGTTGGATTGTCATTGGGTACTTCTAGAGGAGGAAAGCAAGTTGGAGATGGAGAGTTGAAGTTAAAATGCATGTTGAACAGTGTATGTGGGAAGAAAAGTTTGTGTTAAATCTGAACTTGTACATTTCTGTGTTTTTTGCTTCATGCTGTTTCAGGACAGCACGTCTAGCCATTAAGAACTCGCAGACTGTCTGAAAGTAGTCACCTTACAGCATTCAAAGTTTTAGAGTCCACAGCAAGTATGTCAGGAGAGCTTGCATATCACACCCACAAAATTCTTAGTTCTAATAACAGTAAAAAAACAGTGAAGAGTTGGTTCAGCCTTCTTAAATGACCTTGGCAGATGATCCAATAGTTCGCTTCCTCCAAGCCACAGGAAGGCAGGGACTAGTGGCTATCTCCTGCATGAAGAGGGCTCCTTTAATCTGTGGAAATGTGGCCGGTGCTATGGAGTAAACGTGCTCTGGCAGCTGAAAGCAGGCAATTTGTTTCCGTCCACCTAACTCATTGAAGCTGATAGTCAAATGCAGCTGGGGGTAGTGGAGATGAATTGTCAAGGGGCCAGGCTGTTTCATTCAGAGCAATTGACCACAAGTGTGCATCTCTATGTTGTCAATTTACTATGAGCTCCAGTGGAGCAATTGAAAAACATGACTTTTAAAAAGGCTCTGTAAAGCATAGATTGTGTGAGTAATAGGTATGCCTAAAAGTAATTTTTGTCATAGGAAAGCAGTAGTAGAAATCTGCTGTTTATGTAATCTGTTTTCCAGCCTGAGATGGCCAGAAAGTGTCTTGAAGCAGACCAGGGAATGAAGGGAATTCAGTGCAAGCCAGCTGAGCTGGGGTACAAGCAGGGCCTGCAGTAAGGATTGTTGGTGCTTAGGTGTCATTGGAATATATTTTTTCCACTATCCCAGCACCTTGGCAGTATTACACTGATAGTGGGCACTCAGAGCTGGTGGGGGATGCTGGCAAATTTGGTTGTACTAAGAGTATTCTCAGGGCTAGCTCTGTGCTCCCTGTCCAGGACCTGAATGGATCCATGTCTTTGTGGTTGCCACTTTCATCTTAAAGACCAAGGTGCACTGAATATTTTTAGTCAATTAATGAAAAAGGCAGCACTAAAGCAGAGGCTCTTCTGGCAAGGCTGAGTGCTCAGGTGGAGCTGAGCTTTACAGCCATGCATGGAAGATAAGCCTGCTATGAGCTGGAATTTGGTCTTCTCTTGAACATGGAGGGCTCTTTTATATAGTGATAGAGATTGTGAGCCAGTGCTGGGAATGGAGTGCCTGTGAGAAGGGCATGTGGGCAGCTCTGCTGGGTCCTGATAAGGTCTCCTGTCCTGCCCAGTTCTTCTTCTTCCTCCCTACTTCCCACGCCAAATGAAAGCAGACAAGCCCTCCTCCTTCACTTGGAAAAAATTACATCATGGGATCCCTGTGCCTATCAGGAAGCTGGGAGAGCTTGCTAACTTACTAACAAAGTGCAGTTGTGGCAATGGCACCAGCCCCAGAGGGGAAGAGCTGTCCTTTCCTGTGATGACCTTTTCCTGTCATCAGGGCAGCAGCCCTGTGCCCAGCCTCTCTGGATGAGACTGGTGAAATGGAATATTCTTGCTCTTGCTGTGAAGCCTGTACAGGCTGTTTTTCCCAAGATCAAGGACCACAGCCCAGCTGTGCCTTTGGAGGGGGCAGTGGGGTGCTGGAGGAAGCTCTGAAGACTCAGCTGGTTGCTGCAGTAACCACAGTGCAACAATATATAGACATTATTTATGTGCTATAAATATAAAATGAGCCATTATTTATCTCAAGTAATGTGTGTCTAGCATTGTACTCAAGGTGGTTCTGTCCTGCTGGCATTCCTTCCTGGAAATGCTGGATAGCTTTTTGAAATGAGCTTGGTTGTAGCATACTAAATTATTGCTGTGTCCCTCTAGTAAAAATGCTGATGTCAATATAAATCTGAAACTGAAGCTTGGAGGCATTCCTGGAGCAGAGATTGGTTGGCCATTGGTCTGTTCCAGCACCACAGTGTGACCGGGTGGTTGTGCCATGGGATGGGACGAAGGAGGTGCTAACATAGGGGCAGGGAAGGCACTGACCAGTTTGCAGCTGAGCTGGAAAGAGGACAGAAATGGGTAACAGTAGGGCATGTTTAGTTATTGCTAGGAGACCCACTGCTTATGTGATGTAGACTTTTACCTTGGAACATGTAATTAAAACCCAGTAGGGCTTAATCACCCCATAGCTATTTATTGTGTACCTTGGACTGGATGTGCAACCAGCAGCCAGTAGTCAAGTGGCAGACACGTATTGTAATCCTGTAAGATTAGTCAAAACAGGTGTTAAAAAATCCCATACAAATAAAATCTGAGTAGAAACCAGACACTAACTATCCAGAAAATCAGAATGCCATTCAAGGTCTGAAGTTACAGTATAATCAGTTTAGGACATACTGCTCTATTGTGAAACTATGTAAATATTAACCACTTTGCCTGAGCATTGGGTTAAAGGGTGACACTATTCTTGGTCATGATTCTATATAATCACTTGTTTTGAAAGTTAGTAGATCTTTTTGCATTGATAATATGGTGCTAGATTGCTGCTGTGGTCTCTGCAGCTGATGAGGAACAGGTAAGGCACGCCCAGTGGGTGTTGGGCACCTTGATGGACTTTGCCTGTTAACACTCTGAATGTGGAGAATCCAGTTACAGAACACTTTTACTTTGCTCTGTAAGTGGTTGCATGAAAGGGAGTTTATACAGCTGTAATTGTCTGCTGCAGGAGCTGGAGAGGAGACAAAAGCTTCCAAGTCACTTGTAATTTCTGTTGACTGAAAAGGGATTTCTATAACAGTTTGCACTTGAAATGGAGGAAAGAATCAAAAAATGAAGTGTTGTAACATTCTGCTATGAATAAGAGGAACTGTCAGGCTGAGAGCATCCTGAAACATTGCAGAAGGACTCTGTTTTGAGTGAGCTTGAAAAAGCTGGTGCTGTTAGCAATGTAATACAACCTAAGTAACAACTACAAGCTCAAAGGGAGGGAGTGCATCCAATCTATGACTCATTAAAGTTGAAGTGACTTGCATGAGAATTTGCAGAACGGTAGTTGTCACTTCACAAGGCCAAACTGATGCAGAAAGGCATCTGGCCCCCGCAGGACTGCTTACAAAAATGTGATTTTGATACCCAGCAGCCTTAAACTTAGCTCCACAGTTTTGCTCCAAGTAGAACAGCAGCATGGCCACTCTGGTGATAAATTTTTCTTAAGCTGGAGCATGATATGGAAAAGCCAAAGCTGGCTCTTCTTTTCTGTAATTCTGAATTTGTAGTGTGAAGGGATGATGTCTTGTGTGATGGTGCAAAGGATTGTCCATGGACCTCCACTGCCCACTTTGCTGATCATCAAGTCTTGATATACACAGGTCTTGATATATCCAGACTTATTCCAAACTCTATATTTGCTTGTCTTCACTCTTCCCTACCATTTTTAAGGCAAATGATTGATGTGTGCGGTAGACATGTCTCATATATAAATACTGTTTCCTAAATGATACTTTTATCTATGCCCTGGAGTGTATTGTGCTTGTTGGGATGCTGGTTTTGTGACCTTCATCACATGCTGTCTGGCCTTTTTCATAAAATACAAGTGCTGTTACAAAATACAAGGTGATACTTTCCAAATCAAAATACCTGAGATCTTAAACTGCCACTTCTCCTCAGCTAAGATCATAAAGCTGAAGGGCAAGTGACAACTGAAGAGCACCGAATCCTTTGACTCCTCTCTTTTCATCCTGTCTAATGCTTCCTGTGAAGAATGGTGTCTCTACCTGAACAAATGCCTGCAGTGGCTGGGTCAGTTTTCTCGTCCTTGATTACCTGCACATGAGTACAAGCACACTGTTTTAAAAACACACCTCTTTTCCTTAGAATGGCAAATAATCAGTTGTATGTCTTTTGTCTCCCAGATAGTAAAGCCATAGTTGATGGAAACCTGAAGCTGATCCTTGGCCTGATATGGACCCTTATCCTCCACTACTCCATTTCTATGCCAGTGTGGGAGGATGAAGGTGATGATGATGCAAAGAAGCAGACCCCTAAGCAGAGGCTGCTGGGCTGGATCCAGAACAAAATTCCTTACTTGCCAATCACAAACTTCAATCAGAACTGGCAGGATGGCAAAGCACTGGGTGCTCTTGTGGACAGCTGTGCTCCAGGTGAGTCCTTTGTTCTGATGGCCAGTGTTTTCCTTGCTTGTTATCCTTGTGGCTGCTCTTCCTATGGGAGGAGGTTTTCACTACTGAGCTTGAGACTGGAATGAGGCTTTCAAGGAAACCAAAAGAGTCCACAGAGACCAGCTGCAGGAAGCAGCAAGTTGTAAACTTCTTGGCCAAGAGAAATTCTGGCCTGTAGTAGAATGTGTGATTGCATTATGGGAGGCACCATATATAAGCTTTGTATTGGGAGCAAGGGACAAAGGCACAAATGCTGGCTTCTAAATGGAAGAAAAGATTGTGCCAACAGCCTTTCAACTTCAGGGTGCAGTGGAAGACTTCATATGTTCTCCTGAATAGGATTGCAGAGGAAGCATAGAGCAGCCAGAAGCTGCACACTAACTGAAATGTCAGGGTTTAACAAGCTGAGACTGAGCTGCTTATGGCAAATGATTTGATAAAGTGTGAAAAAGGCAAAACTTCCTCACCTACGTATAAAACAGCCTTGCTAGTGGGATTGCTGGTGCACATCTAATGCAATCTGGGCTGCCGTGGCAAGCAGCTGAAATTTTCTTTACCAAATACGCTGCAAGAGAACCAGTGAAACATAAAGGATGGTAGATGTATTTGTGATAAATTTAGTGTGATATCCTGCACAAGTTACCCAGAGAGATGGTAGATGTCCCATCCCTGGAAACATTCAAGGTCAGGTTGCACAGGGCTCTGTTGAAGATGTCATTGCTCATTGCAGGAGGGGTCAGTCTAGATGACCTTTAAAGATTCCTTCCAGCCTAAACCATTCTATTACTCTACACTGATTGTTGTCTTAGAGTTGTTTCAGCAAGCAGCATGTGCCTGTCTTGTTTTGGTTACTTCTGCAAAGCTCTGAGTGTCTTTCTGCGAAGCAGTGTAATGCAAGGGGATGTGGAGTTTTTACTTGCTTTCTTCAGCTAGGAAAGCACCTTGGCAGATAATACACAATGACTGAAATGTGCTTGCAGGTTTGTGCCCTGACTGGGAGACCTGGGATCCAAAGAAGCCTGTGGACAACGCTCGGGAAGCCATGCAGCAGGCAGATGACTGGCTGGGTGTGCCGCAGGTAAGGCAAACAACACATGGGCTGCCTGTGGGGAGCACATGGGCCAGCTTTGGCCTTGTGACTAGCTGGAGTTTAAATTGAGGAAAGCAGGTGAAGCTGCTTGGATGCTTTGAAAAGTTACTGTTAACTCATGTAGAGTTGCCTGAGAAAGGGTGCACTGTATATTACATTTCAGAGCTCTGGTTGTAAGATTCTGTGTAGGTGTCTCTGCTGAAGACAGCTCCTGTTGCATGTTGCAGCATGTAAGGTAGGAGGAAAGGGCCTATGTGGTGGTCCCTGATCTGTTAGTCCACGGAGTGAGCTTTTTTTGCTGCATTGAATTCCACAGAAGAAAAACTTATTAGCTTAGGAAATAACCTGTGATGATAATGTTCAGAGATCAGAGTATTTACAAACTGGATTATTTTCATGCTGATGAAGTTGGACAGAATTCCAGAAGTCTCTGAAGCAACTTGTATTGTGGAAGCAGAAGAGACTAGTCACAAGTTTTACTTTGCAAGCCTGCAGTTCAGAGATGTAGCATACAGAATTGTGAAATACTTTTTCAGTATCCATTATCCCCGTGTCACTCACTTTTCAAAGGGAACATAACTACTGTTGTCTTGCCTTGATACCATTAAGCTTGTTGCAGTCTCTTGAGAACCCCTAGTAATCAAGGCGCAAAAAGCCCCCAAACCACACTGAGAAAATAATGAGCTTCTTGATTTTCTTGCCTGAGAAAATAATAAGTAATAAATTATATTCTGTGTATCAAAGGGAAAATAAATGTAAGAAATCCCATTAGCATGTGGGAGGTTTGAAATCCAAGTCTGTGTCATTGTTCTGTTTCTGTGTTGACATTCAGTAACCAAGCACTGGTACAATATGCTTAATTGCACTGTCTTTCAGGTTATTACCCCTGAAGAAATTATCCACCCTGATGTGGATGAGCACTCTGTGATGACTTACCTGTCCCAGTTCCCCAAAGCCAAGCTGAAACCAGGAGCTCCTTTAAAACCCAAACTGAATCCAAAGAAAGCAAGGGCTTATGGCAGAGGTAAGGACTTGGTGAGCTGAAGCTGCATGGAGCAGTAACCTCAGAAAGCTGGGTAGAGTTTTCTGCTTATGTTGAACTTCAGACCTACTGTAACTAACTTCAAAGTTTCACTTGTATACTCTTGGTGTGGTGCCTGGTTTCAGAAATACATGGATATAGTCCAAAAGGCACTCCTAGTTCCAATATGTAAATTCCCCAGTCTGAACCTGTTCTGCAAGCTGCCAGCTCCCGTCCACAGTTGAAGTATCATGATATGGGGCTAAAACAACCTTGGTGTGGAATTCAGGCCAGCAGTATTGCTGCTGATGGGTGATGATCTAGCAGTGAGTGCTTCTTGTGATAAAGTACTCCTTAAAAGAAGAAAGACCTCATCACCTCACTATCTCTCTGAGCAGGCTCTCTGTAGAGACGGTTTTCCATTTCCCAGGCTTGATGTGTGTTGAAATGGGCTACTTCTAAATTACTTACTTGAATTGATTGGTGGTGTTGAATACTTTGCACATGTAGAAAGATTTGTTGGTAGCCCTTGAGACATTAAATAATGCTGAGCCTTTGTTGGAAAGGCTGTATTTACTGATTGGAAGGACTGAAGGCTGAATTTGCTGATTGTCCATAGATGCTTATGCAACTGTAGATCTATGTAGGCATTTTTATTTTTAACTGACCTTTTAAATTGATAATTTCATATAACTATTGATGAGATTCTATTCTAGATTGGTGCACAGTCACAACTGAATAAGTAACAGATTTTTGCCTTTAATATGCTTGGTATGTTGGAAGACATCTCTTCAGCATTACACTTGGCTCTCCATTCCATCTTATTTTTTTATTTTTATATCTGTAGGCTGCTGTTGGTCCTTCAAGATTTTTAGAGTGAGTGTGTTTCAGAATTGAGTGTAGAAGAGTGAAATGGAAAGAAGCAAAACTTTATTTTTTCTGGTTTTCTTATTTGCTGGTTTTTTTTCAACTTACCTAGTGGAATGAAATGACATGGATTTCATTTATGCACTCAAGAGCAGTTGCTACAGTCAGAGTGGGTTTAGCACCTATCTGACTTGGGGTTTATGTCCTTTGTTGGTACCTTCCACAGCAAACCACAATACACAGACACATTTTTCAGGCCCCAAATGGTAAATGACTTATCAGCCTGCCTCACTCTGTCAAGCCTGGCTTTAGTCATGTTTTTATTAATTCGAAAACTGGAATTACTTTGTTGCCCACTTTCATGTGTGTTCTGCTCTGGAGCCATTGTAATGGAAACTACTTTAGAGTGAGTGGCTCTTCTTGAAAGATTGATATTTTCCTGAAGTTAATTCCCAAAACAGAGTCACTAAATATACTTATTGATAATTCTGACTGCTAAGATACGTCAGAACTGGAAGGTGACTCCAGCAGCAAGGGGCTCAGTCCTTGACTGAGCAGGCCTTTCTGACCTGTGAGAAACAGGTTTTCATGCTTTCAGAAAAAGATGACTGTCAAGTGTGAAGTGGGTCAGTCTTAGCTCTTTTTATTACCCTTTTTCATGTAAGCTCTTCATAACCTCCCAACAAGAATCTTAGCTATAGCACACCACCCTGAGTACCGTGGGGGTTTGTGCCAAGGACAGCCATGTGTAGAGATGATGTGAAATGAGTCTGCAGAGAGGATGTAGAGTTGTGCAGGTCGTCAGTGGTGCACTAGGAGTTTTCATTTAACCATCCAAAGCAGACTACTGATAAGATAGTAAAATCTAGAAGATGAAGTGTAGGCTAAGAAAGTGTTGTAACTAATGGTGCCCTGGCTGAAATTGTCTTCAGAGGAGGATAATCAGTCCTTCTCCTTGTGCTTGCAGAAGGTAGGATGCTTAACTTCAATACTATATCCTAATGCTTGTGGGATGGACTGGAGAGACGCAGAGCAAATTCTTAGCAGTTTCAGCTAGATGATAATGTAGGACTAAGTTTGAAAGAATTAATATATCAATTGTTAGCACCTTATCAGAATGCTCAGATTTCCTAGCAAAAACATGATTTTCCTTGCATTACTCTCAAGTTACTGTTTTACTGAAGATAAACAAGTTCAGGAATTCTGTTCACAACCACTTCCTTTATAATCTATCAGTTGCACTTTCCACTAATTGTGCTATGGAGCAGTAGTGCCCACAATTTTATGAGTCAGCCAAGGAGTAATTGCCTTGTATGGAAGGGATACATGTGTTTGGGCTAGTCTGGAATCAGCAACTTTGAGAAGTTCTTCCACCCACTCAGTCTGACAACACCATGACAGATGTCATGACCTGGGACTGTGTACAGGGAGGTGATGAAACCCTGCTGGTAAATGTGTGCTGTAGCAGGCCCTGTGCTGGGGAATAAGGAAACTGATTAAAAGTTAAATGAAACGCACATCGAGTAGCTAGATTTTTATGGTTTTAAGATGTTCCTGCATGCCATTTGTACAGTGTACACACTGGCCAGGTAGTCTGAGCAAATTTCAAAGAATATAATAGTAAATCTGAGCAGTATCTGTAGAGTTGGGTTTTGAAAATGGAGTAAGATGGGGCAGTACAGGTAAAAATTGTCTTGCTTAAAGTCTTTTACTCTTGGCTCTAGAGTAATGCCTTCACCTAAAGCCTTCCCAGAATTTCTCTCCTGCCTCTGTAGGCACCTCTCCTGTGGTGCAACGCACTTAAACATTTAGNAAAGAGCAGCTAATGCACATATCCTGCTAGCTGTCAGCATCAGCCCTGCACTTGCCAGCAGCAGGGGTGACCCTCGGTACCTGTCAGGGTAACTTGCTTTCACCTGAATTCAGATAGCAGCTGGGTTCCTGACTTGGTCAGAGATTGTAAGATGGGTTGAGTGCCGATGATTCAACAAATTTTTAAAAATGCTTCTGTGGTAAAAGAAGGTCTTCTTGTGAGCATCATGCTCTGGGCAGAGGGTAAAGACATGATGTGCAGCCGTCTGTGGAAACTGATTCTGATGACTTAGAAGGGAGAATAGGTTGGACAGCCTTTGGGTAGCCTCCAAACTGTCTTTCAGGTTTTGTGGCAGCAGCTAATGAGCTGTACTGTATCTGTCTCATAGGGATTGAGCCTCATGGGAACATGGTGAAGCAGCCTGCCATCTTCACAGTGGACACCATCAGTGCTGGGCAGGGTGACCTCATGGTCTTCATAGAAGATCCAGAAGGAAACAGAGAGGAGGTATATACATTAAGTGTCTTGTATGGAAAAGTCAGATTGGTCTGAATGCTGTAGTTTTTGTGGTAATCTTTGTCTTTCACAAGTGATTTCTTAACAAAAAGTAATCTAAAAAGAAATTGCAAAATACCGTTTATCTAAAGTGCAAGAAGCCTCAAGCTTTTCTTCATAAGTGCCTTGAAAAAAAGTCACTACCTGCAACTAAGCAACACGGCTCCAGTGTCCAGTAGTTGCAGAGCTTTAGCTTGACTGGCCAAGCACACTCTGACCTGCTTTTAGATAACATACATCACTAAATCACTGTCTGCATTTACTCATTCTGCAAGAATGGCTAAAGCAACTATTTAGATGCTATGAATAATTTTGAGTTAAAATGCTGGTTTTAATGTTTATCGAAACTTCTCATCCAAGTGTTCCACTTAATCATGTTACAGCATTCCAGAAAAATACAGCTGTACATTGGACTCACTGTCTCCTCATTTTTGGCCTGCTTCAATAGAGCAATTAACAGCAAAGGAAGGGGCTGGGGTGGGGAGAAGGTGGCTTGCTTCCTCTCTTGGAAAGACAACACCAATGGGATGTTTTTCCATGTGAGAAGAGGGGGATAGCAAGGATCTCTGCCCTCATGGCAACAAGTGTCTAACATTGGTGACTCTGGAAATAGATTGAAGTATCAGAAAAGAGTTCAGCTGGCATGCATAGGCACAGCTTGATGATGGATGTGTTTTCTCTCCTAGGCGAAGATAACGCCATCCAGTGACAAAAACAAGACCTACTCAGTACAGTATGTTCCAAGGGTTACTGGACCTCACAAGGTGGGTTTGTGCCAATAACCAGTATTCTCTTGCTAGACGTGCTGCTCTGCTGGTTTTTAACCTGAGCCCCGAGGGCTCCTTGTTCACTGATGGGTAAGAGCCACCCCAGGCATCCTGAAGTAAAGTTAAATTGATGTGGCCTTAGTTCTCCATCTGGCTTTTGGGCTACTCCCTTCTCAAGGGGAAAGAAGTGTGTGTTGGGAGGAAGTGCATTTGTGCTTGGGTATCAAGTGCTACAGCTGGGCCACTTTGTGCAACTCGCATAGCCAGTTTTGTTGGTTGTCACAGAGACACAGATGAAAACAAGTTGTTTCTATAAGGTATCTCTTTGCTGATGGTACTGTACAGTGTAGGGATTTTGCAGAGAAGAATTCTCTCCCTTTGTCCCTGGATGCCCATAGACGCAGGTTTATGATGGGTGATCCTGTTGCTTTGACACTTCCTAGAGTGCTGGGCCCCACAGCCAGCCTGAAAAGATAAAATGCCACTTTATTGATGGATGGAGGTCCACCTTGTATTGGTACATCCTGATTCAAGCTTCCATGCTGGTGTGCCTGACTCTGTAATCAATAGAACTTTATGAAGGTGGCCAGCAGTTAGCATGGATGCAATGAGGGTTGTGTGATGGATGGTTCCTCACCTCTGAGGGAAAGAGTCTTTGTGTTAGGAATGCAGGTGCTTGACCTTGTGCTTGGTTTTATGGTGGTGATCTGAGCTCTGCCTCTGCCTGGTGGGTCTAACCTGATGCTCTCTGTCTCTAGGTTTCAGTCCTGTTTGCTGGGCAGCACATCTCGAAGAGCCCTTTTGAAGTGAATGTTGACAAAGCCCAGGGAGATGCAAGCAAAGTGACAGCAAAGGGACCGGGACTGGAGGCAGCAGGGAACATTGCCAATAAGCCTACCTACTTTGACCTCTACACAGCAGGTAAGCAGGCTGCATTTCCTCAAATGTGAGAGCCTAAGGCCTTGGAGAAATAAAAAAGTTGAAAATTGGATGACGATTTGTAGCCCCATCAAGCTCATAGGTGAAATGACTAGCTGGGCTGCTCAGAAGGCCTCAGCTGTGTATGAAATATTTGAAGTGCAGAGCTGAGCTGGGGCAAAAGGGTGCTGGGCCTGACCCAGAAATTTGCCATGAATTTGCTGGATGGCAGCAGTCAAGTTCCTGGCTGGTTTCTTTCTTTCTCAGTTTAAACAGGAATGTGACACATTGAGCATAAATGTGAAGGATAAACTGCCAGCAAACAGTAAATGCTCGTAAATGCTAAATATAGTGTGTTCTCTATTTAGCTCTACAGAAAGAACCTGCTGCAGTGCTGCTTTGAGTTTATACTTCAATGATGAACAGGTTTCAACCTCTATTGTTACTATTAGCGGGCTACTATCTTCATTAGGGCATCTCCATCACATTATTTGTTACCTGCTGTTAGGCCAATGCTGTAGCCTAGAGGAATGAGTCAATAAGATGCTACAAATGTTAATTCATTTAGAACAATGTGAAACTACTTAGGGCAGTTACTTGTAGCATTTAAGCACCAAAATATGCTGAACAGCATATTTGAAATTGCCTTCTGCCTGAGGGAGCTTAGGAAAAAAATTAAATGTTATAGTGAGGGAAGTATTATGTTCAGCCTCTAATTGGGAGAGGGAGTGGTCTGAATCATGTAAAGACATGTCTGGACTCTGACAGTGTATGGAAAACTGGTTTTGTTTTATGATGGATTGAATAAGATGTGAGAGGAGCAGGTGTCTGAACAAAAGTGAATACATATAGTCCAGCAGAAAATCCTTATCAGACCAGCATTCATTTGTCCAATCTCTTAATCTAAACCACTTCAAAGCTTGAGAGATTGAACTGACTGGTAAAGCTGTGGGCTGATCTGCAATAAAGGTGCTATGGGATGGTATCCATAGGGTAACCAGGCTGTATGTCTATTCAGTATTATGTTGTGAAACCCTGTGTCTAGAGAGGCAGAGCCCTGTCAGTTTGACTTCATGGAATGCCACCATGCTGTCTTGCCCACTCCCTGCTCAAATGTTTGATTGCTGTCAGCAAAAGCTGAACTCAGAGTCTGTGCCTAGAATTGGCAGCAGAGGATAGCTGGCTGAGCCCAGACAGCTGGTGGTAGTCTGAAACAGGGTGCCTGTTGCTTGTGGGGAAGCCAAGGCTCAGCTGGGCTTGTTTCTGTTGCAGGTGCTGGTATGGGTGACATGATTGTGGAAGTGGATGATCCTCAGGGGAGGAGTCTTGCTGAAGTTGTAGTGGAAGACAAAGGCAACCAAGTCTACCGTTGCACCTATAAACCTATTCAAGCTGGCCCTCACATTGTCAAAGTGACTTTTGCTGGGGAGGCAATTCCCAAAACTCCTTGCACTGTTCTCATTGGAGAGGGTATGTTTTTTAAAAATGTGTATAAATGTAGATGGCCACTTTTCTCCTTGGATGTGATCACGGAATATGCTTGGAACATGCCTTTTATATTCTCTGTACCTTTCAACATCTTGGTCCTATGTCAGTGGGTCACCTGAGTATTCTCAGGGTAAACCAGCGCTCTCTAACAGTAATATAGCTTTTGTTGCTAGTTTCTTTTCTGCCTAGACTTACAAATGTTAGGCTGCCCTTTGAATTTTTTTGAGTAATTTATGCAGCTATGCAGTGTCTTGCTGTTTTCCACCCTTGTTCCTCAAATGACTGTATTTACTGTTTTCCTCCTTAATGGACACCTAATTTGCTTTCTGTTCCATCCTTACGTGCTCCTATGCTTTTAGATCTCTGCTCATCTCTCCTGAGCTTCCCTCCATTTGTGGAATTTCGGACTTCACTGCTAATGGCTTCATAGTTGGTAAGAGGTGTGCAGGATGCTCCATCATGTTTGCTTTTTTAAGCTTGTAGCCTGCAGCTTGTCCCAGCCAAAAGGATTTTTGGTTTTGTTGGAGTTGGGGAGGAAAGTTGCAAGTGAACTGAAGCTTTGTGTGACCCAGTCAGTGAAACTGGCTTAACCACAAGCTGCCTGACGCACCTGTGCAAGTGCTCTGCAAGTTGTTCCCACTCCACATCAGACATGCTCCTGTGTGTTCCCACTGAGCTTTCAGAGCTGGCAGATGGCACACAATCCCCGCTCATAGTGTCTGGTGTAGGACATGGGGCGATATTGGCTGCTGCAGGGGTGAGGGGAAGACCTGTAAGCTGTTGTATAATGAGTGAAAACCTAGCAAGATGCTTGGCAGACTTGTGCTCCTGGCATAAACACAGTGTGCTTGGGGAAAATGCGTGTCCAGTTTACAGTGCTGGGAAGCTGTGGTTGTTTGTCTCTTCAACCCTCTCAGGTCTCTGGCATTGAAAACCTCATGACAGCTGGGATTGTGTAATTATTCCTAAGTGCGTGTAATTTCTGTAGCGACTCTGCAGGCCAAGAGAAGTTCTTGCAGTAAAGAGGCCATGATAAGCCTAAGCCTCCTGCTCCACCCTGCTTCAGTCTGCAGAGGGCTTGGTGACTTTGCTCCTGTGAAATGTGAACTGTGACAAGCAGGGGGGGTTTGATGCGACATCTTTTAATGAAGCACAGGCAAAACTCAGCTTTGCTAATAGCAGTTATCCCAGTCATGTGCTTCTGAAAGACCAGAAGAATAATACTGTTCACTGGGGCTTATCTGCAAAAGGGACCCTTCACCCCACACTGCAGTGGGCCTCAACACAAAAGATGTCAGGAAGGTTGTCTGTGGTAAATTTCTCTATGTAATAGCTGTGTAAAAGTCTCATATTGATAACTGGCATTGAATTGGAAAGCAGCATGGCTTCAGTGTTTGCAGTCATTCTAAAAAAAGGTCTTGGAGGGGGTCAGTGTTGCCTGTCTGCACTGACTACTACTGCTTAAAAGCCAGGGGGCATAGAAAGCAGCTGGACAGACTCCTCTCTGTCTGCCTTAATGCTATAACTTTGTGCTAAGAGCTAAGCTGTGGTTGCCCTGATTAAACTCAACATTAAACTAAAGGTTGTCCCAGGCTGGCTAGGCTACGTGTATGTTGAGATCAGAGACAGTAGTAATGCCTGAAGTTGCCTTGCAGCCTGCAACCCCAACGCATGTCGTGCCACTGGTCGAGGTCTGCAGCCCAAGGGCATCCGTATCAGGGAGACGGCTGACTTCAAGGTTGATACAAGAGCAGCAGGGAGTGGAGATCTTGGAGTGACTATAAAGGGACCAAGTGAGTGCTGGGGTGAATGTGTGCTGTGCATGTGTTTTGAAGAAGGGGGAGGAACAGAGCCTTGGAAAAGGGAGAGCAGGAAGGAGTGGTGTCCTGATGGATGGGATCTGTATAAAAAGCCATATTTCAGAAGGGTTTATTGGTTCTTTGTGTCTACTGAGAGGTTTTCATCTGCAGGGCTGGGTAAAATTATATCTGGTTTTAGTTCTTTCCATTTCAATGCATCAGTTAGCAAAACTGAGGAAATCCATGCACCTGCCTGCTGTGGCCTCCAAGCTTTATGGGTACATATTGCATCTTCATCCAGTCTGTGGAAGCAAGTCACACACTAGGATCTCTGGTAGTATGGAAATCCTGCTTTCATAAAGCTGGGAATGGCTCAGAGCAGTATTCCTGGTGGCAGTAGCTGCTTGGGCACACATGCAAAGGAGGAAAGGAACCCATAGGCTGACAAGAGACCATCTGTGAGGATCCATCCCCAGGTCCCTTGTTCCTGAGCTCTGGATGTGACCCTCTGCTTGGCAGGCTGGGAGGATGGGAGCACAGGGGCCACTGGCTCATGTGGCAGCTAGCAGCAGTCCCTGTGTGATACTCTGAGCCCACCACCTCCCCCGCCTTGGGTGCCACTCAAAGGTGCATTGTATTGCTTTCACCTCCTCCACACACACAGCTGTGACTGTGTGCCTTCATGAGGCTGGGGGAAAAAAAGCAACAGACATATTAATGTAAATTTTAGCGTATTAAGCTTTTCTTCCTAAATTCTTCATCTTGAAGAAAATGAAAAGTAGGCATTCCCTGCATACTTGTGGTTACAAAGTCTGACAAATGTTAAGCTTTTTTGTTTTAACATATGACATGCATCATACTGCAGACTAAGAAAATAAAACACAAGGGAACTTATTAAGTCTGGTAATTTAAAATACTTTCTGCTGTATTTCTTCTGGAAGTGTTTGCTGCCTTTGTCCTAGAGGACAGCTAGAACTACCCTTATAACCTGACCTTTTTTTTTCTGGTGGAAGAAATTTATTCTTGCAAGCTAAAATAAATACTAGAAAACATGAACTTGTCTGAGTAATTGAAAGCAGGATGGAAACTGTTAAGTTCAATGCTGAACTGATCTTTCAACAGAGGGCTTGGAGGAGCTGGTGAAACAAAAAGGCTTTATGGATGGTATATATGCATTTGAATATTACCCAGCCACACCAGGGAAGTACATTGTCACAATTACATGGGGTGGGCAAAACATCCCAAAAAGGTGAGTCAAAAGTAGCTTTTTGGGCATTTGTGTCCTTCAGTGGGCTGTGTAGTTGATGGGCTTTTAAAGCAATGGTGACCTTTGAAGAAGCACTGGGGAGACAAGTTAGTGACACATTGTTACATTTTAACAGCCTGTCTTCCGGCTGTAGCTGCTTGACAAAGCTCTCAAGGGTGATTTGCATCGCTCTTTCTGATGCAAAATCATGAATAAAAAACCCTAATAAAATATGGTGATTGTGCAGCTTGGACTTTGCTGTAAGATTTTGAAGGGGTCTGTTATTTCAATGTCCACAGCTATAGCAAGCAGAGCATGTATTTGACACTCAGAATTTGTGGTGGAAGATGTAAGCATGTGATGGGTTAGATGACCTTTCTGCTAGAAAGACGCTGCTGGAGACTGTGCCACCACATTATAGCATCTCTTAATTTGGGAAATCCAATGTAAAGCCTCATTAAAATGCCTGGGAGAAAACATAGATGCTATATTTGTTCCCATTTCTAATACCATGCTTTGTTTTTCTCTGGTAGCCCCTTTGAAGTTCAGGTGGGTCATGAAGCAGGTCCTCAGAAAGTGCGAGCCTGGGGGCCAGGATTGCATGAGGGAGTTGTGGGCAAGTCGGCCGACTTTGTGGTTGAGTCCATTGGCACAGAAGTTGGCTCTCTTGGTATGTTACTTGACTTAGTTTCCCTGAAATATTTGTAACTTGCAATGCTATCAGTGAACTCATGAGAAACAACAGGTTTCCCAACAGTAAAAAAAAAATCTCTGTAAGATGTTGTGGTCTAAACACAAACATCTCAGAGTATCAAAGGCAAGTCCTGGAGACAGGAGTGTGTGTGATGGAGAGTGTTAATCTGTGGTTTTGTGGGATGGGATCCAGAATGGAATGATGGATGATGGATTATCTCCTGTATTGCTGAAGAAGGGTGACTGAGAGATCAGGCATGGTTATGGCTAACAAAAGCTATTTGTGGAAGTGGTGTTAAATTAGCGGCCACCACAAACCTAACATGAGGAACCTACACGTTCCTTTTTCAGGCTTTGCAATAGAAGGCCCTTCTCAGGCTAAAATTGAGTGCGATGACAAGAACGATGGCTCATGTGATGTGAAGTATTGGCCCAAAGAACCTGGTGAATATGCTGTGCACATCATGTGCGATGATGAGGATATAAAAGACAGCCCTTACATGGCATTCATTCGGCCGGCTTCAGGAGACTTCAATGCAGATAAGGTGAGGCATAGGAGTTCACCCATAGTATAGCATGTCTTTGATGTAACTACAGTGGAGATATTTCTAAAGGATTCTGGTAGCAGACTCTTAAGCTGCCTCTGCTTAAAGCTCTGAATTTGCAAAGATACTACCCACCCAGATATTCCCCAGCTTGTTCTAATAACACTGTGGTGGTTTTGATTAATGTAATGAGAACTTGCTGAAGAAGTATCGCATGCTTCATGGCGCTTGTGGAGGGGGCAGGTCTTTATACATAAATCACTTAGTTTTGTTTCTCATTCAGACCTGCAAACTAACACTCTTGAGGTGCTCTTTTAGGTGAAGGCTTATGGCCCAGGCTTGGAGAGGACTGGCTGTATAGTGAACAGTCCTGCTGAGTTCACAGTTGAAACGAAGGGTGCTGGGAAAGCACCTCTGAAGATGTATGCACAGGTAAAAACCCAAAGGCAGCTGTGTGAAACTGCAGCAAAAGGACTTTAATACTATTTAGAAAAATGCCTTAAGTATTTCTACTCACATACCACTTAATTCTGCGTATTATAATTCAGTCAAAGCTCTGTGCTTTGATCTGTGTAATGTAGTCAGGCAACAACTGAAGACAAAGTGACTGCTCTGAAGTGTATGAAGTACATGGCTTTGCTTCCTTACTTGGAGTCTCCTCAGCAAAGCAAGGTGTAATTTCCTTGAGTTGTCATTTGGAAGCACTGAAGTTTTGAAGCACTGAAGTGTCTCTGAGACTGAATTTTCTATGTGTTGTAGGATGGTGTATGAATGAGCAAGTGTTAGATGAGGAAGACTTACAGGAGCGTAAATTGCATGTTTCTTCAGTACTTTTGAGCTGCAGCTCTGGAAAAAAACAAAAACTGACACATTTTGTAATAGTCTTGGTCTATTCAAACTATGCAAACATTTTTGAAGTACCTGAACCTTCTGCTTGTATTACTGCTTTTAGGATGGAGAAGGAAACTCTATAGATATCCAGATAAAGAGCAAGCCTGATGGTGTGTTTGCCTGCTCCTATGTGCCAGTTAAACCAATCAAACATACAATTTCTGTTGTCTGGGGAGGAACCAATGTGCCCAATAGCCCATTTAGGGTAAGTACAGAGATGCATAGCTCTTAGTTCTAGCCAAATGGGACATTGGTGCTCACAAATACTTGTTAGTACAACTAGGATGATAAAACCCTTTTGTGAACTTCAAGGAGGTGTGCCCTTCTGCTCCATTTTTTTAGAAATCTATCCACGTGTGTAAATATTTCTGTTTTCACAAGCTCACATGGTGGTCTCCTATCAGCCCACCTGCAGCCTGGGAGATTTGCGGCCATTCATTTGCATCTGTTATCCTGTAGCTCCTCTCCAAGCAATGCTCTGACTTGGCTATGATCTCAAGTGACAGAGATGTGTGATTCTGACCCTTGTGAATTTGTGTAGGTCCTCATAGGTCAAGGGAGTCATCCTCAGAAAGTCAAAGTGTTTGGACCTGGCGTGGAGAGATCTGGCCTGAAAGCAAGTGAGCCGACCCACTTCACTGTGGACTGCACGGATGCAGGAGAAGGTAAAAGCAGGCTGGGCTGTTCTGTGGTACCAGAATCACAGGTCATGCAAAGAGGGGATTATGCACTGTTCCATGCTGGTTTTCCTTATCTAGTGGAAAAACTTTGGGAAGCAGAACTTTGCAGTGAATTGTGATCTGATCTGATTAGTTAATGTGGTGACTCAGCTAGAAATGGGAATGGTCTGGCTGTTTGGCTGGCAATGTCTATTCTGTCCAGTAGCAAAATCTCCACTCGCTTTTCCTAGGTGATGTCAGTGTTGGAATTAAGTGTGATGCTCGTGTCGTCAGCAGTGAGGAAGAGGACATAGATTTTGACATTATCCACAATGCTAACGATACATTCACAGTGAAATACTCACCACCTGCTGCCGGACGCTACACTATTAAAGTGCTTTTTGCAGGAGAGGTTTGTAATCTTCGTTTTGCAGCCTGATGTTTCGAGAATCTGTTTATCTGCTCTTTGATCACCATGCATGTGCCAGTTCACCGCTGGCTCTTTCCATGTCAGCTCACATGCACTTAGTTTGGTCATTGTTTCTATAACAGTGTGAAAAACAGAAACTTCTTTTGTAATACTTGCATGTATGCAAATGAGTGGAGTTGGTTGGGGACACTGAAGTTTGTGTAATGTATTGGACTGGCATAATGAGTGTGGTTTCCATGGTGAAGAAAGGCTGTCTTCTGAAGGAAAAAAAACTAAGTGACTTTTCGAGGAAAATAGGGGAAAAAAGTTTTCCTTAAAAATGAAAAACAGAGAGAGACAAACTTTCAGCTGTTAACTTTGCTCTATATTTTGAATTATACTACTCAGTAAGGCAATGTGTGAGTGATGTGAAATTTTACTTAAGATGCCGGAATTAGAGCAGAATTATCTTAAAGTTATTATTGGCTAGTGAAGAGTGACCTGGTTATTTTTGGGGTTGTGTTTCTGTTGCAGGAAATTCCTGCCAGCCCATTCAGAGTTAAAGTGGACCCCTCGCATGATGCCAGCAAAGTGAAAGCTGAAGGACCTGGGCTGAACAAAACTGGTGAGAGCTGGGTTTGTGTAGTGTGACCAGTCCTGGATCATGATCATCATCATGATCATGACCTGTTGCAGTATGGCCACTGCCTGGCTGAGCATTGCTGGGGTGCAGCAGCAGGGTGGGGTGTCAGGCAGTTGGAAACAATGCCTTTTCCTTTGGCATTTTACTTGACTGGGCTTTATCAGTATTGAATGCTTTTTGAGAAGAGTTTCTATGTGTGAACTGTGTGTAAATTAGAATTAACATTTTTCTTCAGGTGTGGAAAATGGCAAACCAACACACTTCACTGTGTTCACCAAGGGAGCTGGAAAAGCACCACTGGATGTGCAGTTCAGCAGCTCGGTGGCAGGAGAGGCAGTGATGGATCTGGATATCATTGACAACTATGACTATTCCCACACTATTAGATACACGCCTATACAGCAGGTAGGTCCGCCTCCTGTAGTGGTACAAGAGTCAACAACTCTTGTTGCTAAAGTGCAGTGACCTCCCTCTCTAGTACCTGTGCACAGAGGAAAAACCAGAAAAACTTTGCCAGGGTATCCTTTTCCTGCAGATCCCTAATACATTCAGTACAATGGGAGTTGGAAAGCAGTAATGCAGTTTTTCTGGTGTAGTTATTAATAGCTTTGCCACTGGTTTCTTTTCTGTGGTAAAGAGAGATACTAACATAGTAGTACAAATCATCATTCCATGCCTTCCAGTTGAAGAAGAAAGGTGGCAAACCTTCCTAGACTCCACAATAGAGCTGACTGCTGCCACAGCTGCCACAGTCCTGCAGAGTTGCAGTTTTGGTGTGCTGCCTGTCAGCAAGCTGCTGGTCTCAAAGGAGCTGGACTGCAAACCAGAACAGGGACAAAAGAAGAGTTTGGGTGATGCTGCACTAGTTCCCACTAGTAGGCAAATGATGAAGTTGCTGCCTTTCTAGCAACACCATTAAAGAGCTAAAAGTGGAAGCTCCTAATAAATAGAAGTATTTTTCCTTCTGCTGTACTTGTATGTTTGTAAAGAACCACTAAACACTATAATGCACAAATCTCATTGAGGACTTAGGTGCTCTGGTGCTGAGACAAAAGTGCATTGCTCCTCTTGTTCTCCTGAGCAACTAAATGCACTACTAGGTCATCTGCCCCAGCTTCCTTGAATGGAGCTATGTAAAAGTGAACTGATAAGGAAGACTGCAGTATTATTTAGCTGCTAATGCTGGTTCAGAATTCTTGGAAGCACCATAAAGCTAGCATTTGTTTCTCCATAAAGCAGTTGCATGATCTCAGGGTGTGGATGGTGTGCCTGTTTGGAGAGGCTTTAGCTTATTCAGTCAGGGTTGGTATGCAGAAGGGAGCACTCCTCTGTATTCCATGCATTCATGAGCAGTAGCAGGTTGCTGTATTTCACCTGAAAATCACTGCTGAAACAAGCCAGGATGCCCAAACCAGATTTTCCACTTGGGTCTTCCATCTGGAGAAGTACCATGGGTCATGGAAGACCTGTAGGCTTACAGGAGATGCTCACAGATAGCAGTGGCAGGAGAGCAGTGGTTAAAAAGAGATGAAAATAGACTGCTCAGTAATTAGAGTAGCCTAGTTGTTCCTCCATGCTGTGAGCACATAGGTCTTTCCTGGACACCGTCCTTCTCAGGTTCCTAAGCAGTGGCTTATGAATGAGACTGTGGACGCTTCAGAGCAGGGGAAGGATGGGGTAGGTAGTTAAATTCCTGAGGGGCAGTGTCAGTTGCAGAGCAGCCTTGGTTTAATACTGTTTATTTGGCCTTATCTATCTCGTGGTGTTGCTACAGCTACTTGTGTGTGTGTTTCCTATAAACAACCAAAAATAATCATGGAAGCTATTCACTAGCTTGCATAAAACATCCATGATTATTTAACTTTTGAGCAGAATTGGCCAAGAATAAAAAGTAAGCAAACAGTGAGTATAGCTAAAATATGGACTGCAGTAGGAGAGAATAAAAGGAGTACACATCATGGGCTGGAGATTGCTGTGGCTGTGCAGCATTCCAGCCAAAATACACAAGAGCATTAATCTTTCTGACTTGTAGAGCTTAAACCCCTGGTATTTCAGATGCTGTAATAATACTGCCTCTTTGCAGTCTTAGCTTTGGCCTCTCCATATGGTGGAAGGGGATACATGGTCTGGAGCAGTGGGACATTCATTCAGCTATTGGGTCTGAGTGCTGGGAGGGTGGGAGCCAGCCTGAGCTGGAGTCTTTGCCAGGCAGCTTGAATATCATCTAATTAAATGTTGGAAAGAACTGTGTTTTTTACTCTTCCTGTATTAAATAAAAACCATTTAGTACTTTGAAGGGCTGTGGTGGTGTGAGAGTTTTAGTGTCCATAAACCAGTAAGTTTGGCTGTGGCCAGATAGAATAAATTAGTTGATGTGGTTATTTACTGCTTTGGTGTTGGTGTGTCTGTGCAAAGTGAGGAACTGAGCTAACATGTAAATTCTCCAACTAGGGTTCTATGAAGGTTTTGCTAACTTACGGTGGTGATCCTATCCCTAAAAGCCCTTTCATGGTGGGTGTTGCTGCTCCTCTAGACCTAAGCAAAGTTAGAGTCAATGGACTTGAAAACAGTAAGTACCTGTGGGCTGGAAGCCTCTGAAGGGTCTCTGGAATCTGGGTGATAGCCAACATGTCCTGCTGGAGCAGGAGCAGGCAAAACAATCTCCTTTTTAACTTGCTACAGCTGTGGATCAACCAGGTCCAACTTTATAACTTGACCACACTTACTTAGGTGGTCCTCTTGAGTACTGAATTTCAATTTAGATTTTTTTTTTTCTTTCTTGCTAAGATTACATAGTAATGTGGAGAGAACATGTGTTTGGGGTTTTGTCCTTTGTGGTGAACTGAGTTGGATGCTTCACCAGGCTGAGCACTCACTGATGAAATCTGTTTCCCTGAGGGCTCGATGACTGTTAAAATGTATCAAACTGTTACAATGCACAGTGTCATTCATACAGTCATTTTGTTTTCCAAAAGTGGAAGAACTTAAGGCTGTGAAATATTGTTGCTTTCCTGAAGCCTCTGATACTGTCAGACCACACCTTACAGGCATGTTTCCCCCTGTAGCTTTGTAGTGTCAATTAACCAAGGCATTTAGTTTTGGTTGGTTTTTTTGTTTGGCTTGGGAGGGTTTTTTGCCTGCGGAGGAATGCTGACTGGGCAGGGCTCTGCCAGTACCTGCTCCCTCAGTGATATGAGCATGGGAAATTCCTTGGACTGCTGTCCGATGTTAAGTAAGTAATGTAA
>VZUA01080900.1:32829-53271 GCA_013401035.1 Horornis vulcanius | reverse complement strand
TAATTAATTAATTAATTAAATTTAATTGTGGGTGACAACAAGTTCTTGGTAAGGAGACACTGATTTTCCTGAAGCCCTATTTTAATACTGTATTTTAATCCAACCCTGAATGGATGAGAAAAAAGCAAGAAGTTCTACCTGACAAGTTAGAACTAGAACTAGAACAGTTAGAACTAGACAGAGTTGTGGCAAGAAAAATGCAATCCACAAATCCACAGCATTATTTTTTTTTTACCCACTTTATTTATGTGTGTATTTCTATAAACATTTTAACTACTGGACATTTCATAAACCGTAAAAACAAACCTTCCTGCCCCCAAAATGCAATCTAACCAGCTTTTTAGTCAGACACCAGCGATGCTATCAGGGCAGGTAGGTAGTGTCCCTAGGTAACCTTCCACTGGGCCTGAGCCAGCAACTCACTGCCTCAGACCCTGAGCCTCAGAGCAATGGAGAGGAGGCAAGTTTAAAGACCTGGTTGCTCTGTTACTCCAGGGATTCAGCAGGAGAAAAGTGGGGTGAATAAAGAATTTCTCTTAATGGAAAGTCAGAGTCCAATGGAGGGGCTGCAACGTCAGACTTGCAGGAACAGACGCAGTGACCTCGGCAGGCTTTGGAGCAGCCTCAGGGTTATGTCAGTGCTGGGGATAGAGCCCACGGCCCCAGTGCTCCTTCCTGCCTTGTTTGCCAGGTCCAGGTGTGAGCAGCGGCTGCTTCCTAAAACCATCCTGCTCACTTGCAAGGACACAAGTTTGCGGGTGCTGATTCCTTGGTGGGGGCAAGCCTGGCTTTAAGGCACAATGGGGAGGGCAGGTGGGGTGGCAGGGGGGGCCCCGCCCAGCCGGGTGACCCAGCGCTGATCGCTGGGTACCCCGGTGTCCCAGAGGAAAGCACCGCACAGCACGAGGGAGGAGAGTGGCACGTGGACTCTCAGTTCCCTGGGTTCATATCTGTGCCGTGGATGAGCCAAACGAAGTGGAAACAGATGGCCAGGAATCCAGTGCCCAGGAGATCACCCAGGGCAGTGAGGTAGGGGATGGAGAAATTATCCGGGTCCAGAGCCTTCCTCCACATCAGGCGCANTGGGATGGGATGGGATGGGATGGGATGGGATGGGATGGGATGGGATGGGATGGGATGGGTGTAGCTGGCTCCTACACTTTGGCATCACATAACCCACAGTGCCACAGCCCTCTGCTGCCAGCCACAAGCTTGGAGACTCTGCTTGAACTGCTCACCAGCACTGCCTGCCCAAACCAGAGCCTGGCCACACCAAAAGCATCTCCCAAAGGTACAGTTCCTATTCCATGCCTCGAGTGAGTGATCCCACTCACTCCACCAGATGAAGGGTTTCTGTGAATATGCAGGCAACTCCAAAGAACAAGTTTGTAGCCAGACTTTTTTCTCTTCATCCTTCTTTTTTCCATTAGAAATTCAGATCATGTCCACTTTTTTTTCCTAAAAGTCTCAATGGACAACTGGAGTTTGAGGCAGTTTTTACATCAAAGCTATCCCAAGCAGAACTGACATGTTAAAAACAAAAAAAAAGAAAACCTTTTTTTTCATCTTAAGAGTTTAAAAATCTTTGTTGCAATTTCTTTAAATTATTTCATTCCCAATTCTGATAAACAGATGAAGAAAAAAAAAAAAACCTCGGTTAAAGATTAAAGATTATCTAGTTAATTGAATTAAGAAGGGAGAGAGAATTTGCACCCCACATCTGTGGTCCCTCCATGGGAGACCACAGCACATCAGTAACCAAAGCCTGAAGCAGCATTTCTAAAGGTGAAAACTGCAAGCTTGGTTGGGAGAAAGGGAGGAGGAAAGATGGGGGAAGTAAATTAAGTAACAGAATCACAGAAACTAAAGCTGGCTTGAAACTCGAGAGTTTTACATAGATCATTCATCGTCCTCAATTCAGGATCAAATATATCCACGTGGAAAAATTGTTTAACTTGTGCTAAACAACCCTCAGAGATGGAGATGCCACACTAAGCTTGCTTTTGTTTTCCCAAGGCCTAACATAAATCTGCCTTTTTCCATTTGAAATCCATGATTTCATCTTTCCTTCCCACTTGTGATCAAGTGACCACATAGCAAATGTTATTCTGTCCCTCCCTACAGATATTTGGTCATTTAAAGGCTGTCAACCAGATTTTTCTGAAGCCTCTCTACTCTGGATTAGTTAACCCCAGTCCATTCAATCACTCCTCTGAGGTCATGTTTTCTGGGCCTCTGATCTTGGGCTTACTCCAACTGACCCAAACTTTTTCCCCCAACCCTCTTTCTTTCTGTCTTTCTTTATAAAGTATAACAGAGGGGAAAAAAGGACCAGGCTGAGTGTATTCTCCTCCACTGACGTCCATGGGAATCTTTCAGGGTCAGTGGTGTTGCTGAGATGCTGCTCTTTATGCTGTCATTTATTCTTTGTATTTTCATGCTTGGCTTTGGTCAAGGAGTTACCTCAATGCATAAAGAGAAGAATAAATATTTCCCTTTACAACTGTGGCTATGCTGCTGGGCTTAGGGTTGTGCAAAGGTCGAGAAAAACTGATTGTTTACACATGCAAGGAATTCACCCTCAGACACAAGGCTGCTTGTAAGGCAAAGTGAGAGTCAACCACCTCATCATGCAAATTAATGAATCACTGATTTAAAAGGGCAAGTGAAGTCACAGCCTCTGTGATTTAAGGCAACAGCCACATGTGTTTCTGAGGGAGAAAAAAAAGTTTACAGGGCAGGAAAAACAGCAAAAGGGAATGAGCAGGACAAATCAGATAATCTGCCCATTGCCTACCAGGAACTTTTACTTTTGAAGATGAACTGCTCAGGACTTTCCCTTCGTTTTTTACCCACAAAGCCCTGCCCAGAGAGATTCCCTGGGTCTTCACCATATTAATGTGACAGTGATTTCTAAAATGGGTGGGGAAACATGCTGGCTGGAGTTCACTGCTCCTCCCCCTTGCTGGGGTAACTAGTGGCAGCCTGGAAATACCTGGAGCTTAGAGACTCAAGGAGTGAACATTTTAAAACAAGACCTTCCTTGCCAAGTGTGTCTCTGCACACTTACTGCAGCTCAGTGGATGTTGAGAACTTCTTCTTCCTCTCACGCCTGATCCTTCACTCACCCTAAAGCACAGTTGTGCTCAGGTTGGAAACTAGAAGCCTGGCAATTTGGGTGAACTATTACTGGACTACAGTATACACATGATTCTTGGTAGAAACACACCTGAAATGACAGGAAACAGAGACTGCTGCTGAGTGTTTTACTGGGGCTCCTTTTTAACCTGGAGAATGCTGGTTTTATGTTATCTGATAGATTCCTTTTGGATCAGAGTTTGGGGTTTACCTGCAGCAAAGCAGCAGCCAGATAGAACATCACAAAGGTGAAGGACAGGGATGTGTGGCCCCCCTGCAGCAGATGGATGGTGTAGAGGAACACGAGGTGTCCTGGGATAACCAGGAGGAACAGGACCCGAGCTGACTTGGAATTCACCCCTGCAGAGCAGAGACAGAAACAGGGGTAACAGCAGCTGGAGAGGGGGAGGGGAGGACAGGACACAGTGCATATATTAATGCATAAACCTGGGGCTGGACTCTCCCACCAACCACATTGCTAATGCCTTCTCTAGATCACACAGACATAGGAAGCATCTGCAGGATCAGCCCAGCAGCTTTGTCTAGCACTGAAAATACATGCCAAAGGCTTTGTGCTCTGTGCTGATCCACTCTGATTCTTGCAGACACTCCTCTCAGCTGCTCTCTGCCTCCCACAACTTCTGCTCTGCCTCACTGCAACAGATTTTCCCAGTTTATAGTTTGATCTAGCACTAACTCTCAACCTAACAGGGAAAATCAAGAGGAACTCTGTAAAGACAACAGACCCAAAATGGAGTTTTGCTGATGCTTAAGTATTTCCAGTGCCGAAGATGGAGGAATTGCTGGTTTTCAGCAAGACTATGGTCTATTCACTGCTCTATCCACAGGTGAGGGCTCTAGGGTGGCCGTTAAAATGACTGTTAGATCAAATCTAAGATTCTTTTTCAATTACTTTCTTTAGTGCTCCCTGAAGGCCACTGTCTTTGCATGCCAGTGAGCAAATATGCCATAAGCCTTTTTTCACGCTGCCCACTGCAAAGATGCTTCCTCTCTGATCTGAGTATTCTCTGTGGAAGGGGAATTTCTGCCTTTAAACCCACCTAGTCCTTCACCAACCAGGCTTGGGAAAGGAGCTATCTGTATGACAGGCCTTAAGACACGGACACCAGGGGGTCAGGGTCTACCTGATGAGAAGAATGTGGTGCATGGGTTGGGCCAGTTCTGCCTCATCTTGTACGGCAAAACTCCAGGCATGCTCCAGTAGTGCAGGAATGTAGAAATTCGGCTGGCTTGGATGGCAACCAGATTCCCTCCAACACCTGTGAGGACAAAACACAGAAAACCTGTAAATCGCCTTCACCACAGCAGGAAACATCAATCCAAAACCTAGCATAAGGTGAGTCATCTGCATTCACTGAGAGCAGCAGTGAGAGAAGGAGAAAACCTGATCCCTGCATCCCTAGTGGTGCTGCACTGTTCACTTTGCAGGAACAGCTCCTAAAAATCAGGAAAGCTCCAGTACGTATTCTCCTGACTGCTGACTGGAAACATTTTCCCTTTCTCCCCAGCACTGGATGGATGTAAATGCCACGTAGCCTCTGAAGATGATGTAATTGCACCTGGTTTGACACAGTCTGTGAGCAACACCTGGGGAAAGCAGTGCAGATGCTGCTCATGGCCACTTCTTGGATTTACTCACTCAGAGAACCATTATTGTTTAAAAGACAACAAAACATCACAGCAAGTGATTATATGTCTGTCTGAAGCTACCTAATGAGAAGGAATCATGAGAATGAATTAGAATCCAAATATGTTTGTTAATTAAAGTAAATTAATTCCTTCAAGACTGATTAATTGTAGCAAACATGAAAAAGCAGCTACATTTTCCAGTAGAAAATAGAGAGAAAATGATCTGTGGAGCAAACTTCCACCACCCTAAGTATTTTCAGGGTGGAAATGCCACAGAAAAGATAACAGTGAGCCAGATGCTTCAGGCTTCTCATGTTTTCCCTTCCTTGGTGAAGAAATCATCATTAAATGTGAGATTTTTCAGATGGGAATCAAAGTGAAAATACTCAGGCTGTCTCACTGTAGCTCAGGATGGGATCTGTCTGAGCCATGCACTGCCACACTTTGCACAAGCAAAGTGAAGAGCTGCCTGTGCAAGGACACAGATCACTGCATAACTCTGCCACCAGCTCTGCCAAATGGGTCAGCTGTCCCCACAGAGCCATGTCTGGGGCTGTTATTGCTCAACTAAATGGCTGTTGGCTTTCCCAAGCAGGCTCCTTGACTAACCATGCTGGAAAGGGTTTGTCAGCAAGGTGGTTGTCTTTATGCAGATCCAAGAAAGTGGCAGCTGGGTGACACCCTCTGGCACTGCAACAGCAACAAAACACCATGTTTTGAGGGTGGCATGAGGCCCTAGGAACCTGGGTTTCCCTTGGAAGGGGCCTGTGCTACAAGAATGTTATAAAAGCAGAAAAATAAGCTAGTGGATCTTCAGTGATTACCAGGATCCCCAGCAGTTTGTACTGATAGGTGTGTGTATAAAAATACCGTAAATATAAATACAAATACAAATATATACAAAATATGTTGAGATATCTATACACCCAATTATATCAAATCCATACATATAATCTTTTAGATACATACACATATATAATCTTATTATATATTAATATTTATCAACAATCTGTATAGGGCATGATTGCACAAATTACTGAGTGGAGGGAAGGAAACAAGGGNAGGGAAGGAAACAAGGGAAAATGGATTTATTGTGACATCCCAGCAGGTTTGATGATATGAAAAGTGTAACCATAGCTCAAAGATGCTGTTGACCTTTCTGCACAGCTCTGTCCTCGCTGCTATTTTGCTCCAGAGACACTTCAAAACATAAGCAGGAACGTGATGGGGACCAGTAGCTTCACTTCCACTCACGATGGGAGGAAGGACTTGAACATGGATCTCTGTGTTGGGGCAACAGTGGATACCAGAACCCTTGGGAGGAAGGGGAGGTATAAATAAAAGCATGCATAGAACCCCCATGCCCAACCTACCATTAATCACAGGTGTGAAAACTGCCATGCCTTCAAAGTTTGGGTCAGTTACAGTTTTGTCCAGGATGAGCCCACCAATGCTGTTAAGAAAAGGACAGGAAATTACGGTGGATCAGTCTTTTCCCAGGGCAATTCCTACACTGTGAAAATAGTACGCTGACATATGTTATTGCATCTTCCTCATTGCCAGAGCTGGACTATTCACCATGTACTCCTTTTACTGCTCAGTTTTCACCAACAGACAGCATTACAGATTTTGTTAATGGCATAATGAGTTCAGGACTTCCTTGCCCACCCCCAAGCAAAACTGGTAATAGTTAGCAAAGCTTTATCATCCTCCCACAAAGTTTTGTTACACTTCTGTACTGGCTTTAGCAGTTTTTAAAAATTCTCTTCCATATCTCAGCTAGTTATGAAAGATGTAGCACAGGAGGAATGAACTACATTGGCTCTACATTTACCAGTATTTTCTCTTATATTGTATATCCTCATCTGGATAAGAGTGAGGTTGAAGCCTGACAATTTGTGATGATAATCTGTGCTTTCAGTTTCCTGGCTTTCACCCATGTAGTGCCTGGATATGCAAGTGAGACTTAGAACAATGTGCTTTTTCCAGTCCTTTAAGGGCATCCTATCTGCTGTCTTGCAGCCTGTTGGAGAGTCACCTATGGCTGAGAAGCTCTGGGTAAATACCCTTCTACGTCCCTTCCAGTGTCACCTCTGATGGCCTTCTAAGTGAGTCCAGGGTCTCTCTGCAGTGTGCATTCAGGCTGGGCTGGGAGCCGTGCTTCCTTTACCTGCTGATGCTCATGGCAACAATAACTGGCTGCCACCCAGATTTCAGGACTTCGGCCAGGGAAGGACTTTGCTTGGCAATAGCAACCCAGAGAGGGATCATGACAATGAAGACAGCACAGATCAGAGGAGAAAGGTACTTCACATCTGGCAAGGAAAAGAAATCTTGAATTAAATATCCATAGCTTCACTGGTTGCCAGAATCATATTGCACAAAGATAGGAAGAAAGGCAGCAGGACTCTTGCTCCAACTGAGTTATGTTAGAAGAAAAATCAAATGCAGCATGATAGTCCCCACAAAACCACCTCATTACACCACAGAAATCCATAATTAATCCCTGAAATTCACTGCTAAAGGATGCTGTTTGAAAATCAGCAGGATTCAAAGCAAGTTATATTTGAAGACGAACAACCTTCCAATTCCATCTCCAACTACAAAAGACAAAAAGTTACAAAATTTCTGGCTTCAGGGTACAAATCAAACAGCAGGGCAAGGGGGCAACTCCTGTGTGGAAGCTGTATCCCACTTAGCGCAGATACCTCATACCTTCACCTAAAACAAGAGGTAAGAAATACTTTAGGAGGCAAGCCAGCAGAATTGCTGAGCAGCTGGTCTGCTCTATAGGAACAAATGTTCTCTGGCACATATAAGCCAGCTAAGATCTGGGGTTTCTTTTGTGCTAGCTTGCATGTGTTTCCATTAGGTGCTTTTTCCATTCAGCAGAGGCATAGCCTTGGAGCGATCTTTGGAAGCAAAGAAATTAAAAAATAAGTAGATGTGCAGCACTGAAAGAAAATAAACATGACTCAGAAGCATGAGAAACACCTTCAAGCAATGGGGCTGATGCCAACCCTTTTGATACAAAAATGCTTCTTCAAGAAAGCTCTCCATCTGGTCTCTGAGCTGGGGCCAAAGGCAGCGGGATGTAACGTCGACTTTGCAGGTAATCTGGGAGATGAAGCAGCTCAAAGTGCGCATTTTTGAAAACACCATTGTCAGGGCCTTGGGCTACCTGGATGCAACAGCATTGATGTGATGGCATCTTTTGTGAATGAAAGGCTCTTACACAAAGAGGTGCAACTCTTCAAGATTTGCCTCAGTGGGCACTGAAATGCAACTCCTTCTAGGGAGTTAAGAGTTTTGTCAGTGCACTTTACCCCCTGGACTCATCCAGGACAGGTGGTTTGTATGACAGACTTAGCTGCTGTATTGGGTCTCTTACCCACACCACATGTTGTTTTGAGCAATTAATTCCTTCTTAAATAATGCAGACACAGAGCACTGGAGTTGATCAAACCTTATCAGAGCCCACAGAAAGACTCCTGGTAGGATGAATGGTCTTCAGCCTCCATGTTCCAGTTCTGCCACATTCTTTCACAGGCAGCCCATAAGCAAGCTCAAATCCTTTGGCACGATTTGTATCTCCTTTATGCAGGACTGAGAAGGACCAGAGGCAATTTTAAAAAAAATTGAGAATCTTCTCTGGCAAGAGGATATTTTGCAGAAGGAGAAGGTGCTGCATCAGGTGGCACACAGTACTTCAAACTTTTCAGACTCGTGAGTATTTTTGAAGGACACACATACATTTTGGTAGGATCCAGAAGTTTTTTAGCGTGTGACCTGTACCTTATTACACAGTGGGCAAGGAAATGGATCTGTTCAAGCACCATCAGCAGTGCCATCCTCCTATCTACTTCACTTCATGCTCCCAATGACCTCGTGTCTGTGTGCTGACTATTTTTCTTTCCATCTCAAGAGGCTCTTTAAACTACTCTGGCAGCCCCAGAAATGCTCTCTGGTCACAGCCATAGAGGTTATCATGTTGTTCTGCCCTGTGCTCCCTGGGAGATATTATCAGAGGCATAGCAACTGAAAGACAGATTAGTTTTACAGAGGCAGGTGCAATGGCATCATGGAAAAATCCTATTGAAAGAGAAAAAGCACCTCTGAAGCTCAAGGAGGACTGGATGGAAGCGATTCACAGACCTCTCCCTGCAGTGTGTGCTCCTTCCCTCCCTCACTTGTGCTTGCACA
The DNA here is from genome assembly GCA_013401035.1 of Horornis vulcanius. Lineage (NCBI taxonomy): Eukaryota > Metazoa > Chordata > Aves > Passeriformes > Scotocercidae > Horornis > Horornis vulcanius. Next base: position 44,280 of record VZUA01080900.1, on the reverse strand, counting down.
TGGAATGAGTTATGCAAACTGAGAACAGCTGCCTCACTGCTTCTGCTCAGTCTGAAGCAACAGTTGGGGTTTCAAATGGAATTGAGTTTGCTGAATCTTTTTATTTTTCCATTTCTGTTAGGCTCACAGTAAGTAGCCTAACACTTTAAAAGCAACAGACATATATCAGCAATGTTTTGAGCTTCTAAGGATCATCAGGTGCCCAAGTCTTTGGCAACCAGCAGCACAGCTAACCCCAGGCCACAACTCCTACTCAGAGTCCTGCGGGCACAAAACACTGCAGACTAATTCCCTCCAACTAAATATCTTGTTCATCCATGACTCTCCATGTGAGAAGATACAATAATATTTCACTAGTGCCAAAACCCTGAAATTGCCCTGTGAAGAAGGACCTCTATTGCCCATGCACAGGAAGTACTTTTGCTTGGCTAGTGACATATCGAGGAACAGAGTCAGTGTCACATATGTCAGCCTTCTGTTCCAAAGCTGCACAATACATGTTGGTCATTTCTTTGACAAATCCCAGTTGTGTTTATCAGGTTCTGCCGTCCAGTTTGTTACTGAAAGAGAATCTGGAAATGCGTCTTTGCTCATTTTTCTACCCCAGTGGCACAACAGCCTCCATTCTGAAACATGCCAGAAATGCTGAGGCAGCCTGCAATAATTTCACCAGGATTTGTGAGCTCCCTGCCATTCCCTGCTGAACACTGTACCTATGTATTTGAAGAGAGTACTGCTGATTCCTGCAAGGAGGGAAAGGGTTATCAAATCTCCAAGGCTTGCTGCTATGGGTGTGGCGACATTGTCTGGATTGATCCCAACTTTCCTGGCTCCGATGATCACGCCAATCATCACCAGACCTAGAGAAGACACAGAGCAGGCATTAGAGAAAGCATTCTGCTGTGTTTTTTCCCCAGAACTGCTGTTCTGGTTTCCAGAGGAATGTGGGGGTCTAAGAAAAGCAAGAAGTACCACAGCACCATGCTGCTGGAGACTGGACACCCCCAGGAATTTGTTCTCTTGTTTTCACCAACCTGAAGTGCATGACTCTGTCCTTATAAAGTGCACCAAGGGCCCAGAGGCACACAAGCAAATTCCAGGGATCAAAATTGATACCAGCAGGCAGCCCAAATGTAGAAGCTCCCCTCCTGAGCAGCCTAATCTTTGCTGCCTTGAAGCAGGACCAGGCACAAAACACACTGATAGATAAGCACACAGAAGGCATGCAGCAGCCTCCTGGTGCCATCCCCTCCTCTGGATTCCATAGCACAAAGATATTTTCCATATTAGACTGAAATTTCTTGAAGTTTGAATCCCCAAGGAGCAATGAGCTTCCTTACAGTAGCCTGCATCAGCCTTTTAGCCCAGCCAACAGACTGAGCCCTCATGTCCCAGAGTTTTTGGGGCTGCTTTAATTTGAACTGGGTGGATATTGATGCTGTGAGCAGCTCCAGAGTAAAGGGGTTATGGTGGTGGCCCACATCTCTTCCCGTGTCCTCTGAGGTGCACCTGGAATATTGAGCTGCTTTTCAGCATTGCTGGGGAGAAGGGAAGTTTTGCTTGCCCAAGTAAGTTTAGTAGCACAAACCCCAAACCCTGATGAATATGTGGGAATCCCTCAGCTATCAGATCTCTCACAGGCTTGTGGAAGAAGCAACTGGAATAAGCCCTGCCTGGCCAGGCTCCACTGCTAAGCAGCAAAGTCAGCCTTGAGACAAGACATAAGACAACCCTTCAAAGTCCTTCTGTGGCTGACAGGCTGCACCAAAGGAAGCCTGAGAAATAGTGATTCCCTCCAGTTCACAACCTCTCTGTGCCTGTCTATACAGCCCCTCCAAAGTTAAGCATGCACAGGAGCAACAGATCTACCCCAAGAAATGCCACATGTGCATCCTCCCTGATACAACATCCCTTATACAAAAACACATCCTCGCACAACATAACATTTCCACAGCAGCCCTCCCAGACACCCACACTCCCCTCCCCACAGCATAGTTCACGCTGCTTCCCTCCCTGGCCATAAAAACAGCAGCTTCCCATAGTGCACACCCACACACAGGCTGCCTGTGACCATGTCCAGGGAAAGAACTAATGTCAACAGCAAACCTGAGACAGTACAGCAGCAAAGCCCCTCTGTACCACACCAAGCAGGGAGATTGTAGGGAAGAGTAATGAAAGCTGAGCTGCTGTTTTTTAACAACTGCCTCATCCCACGTTTTTCATCAAAGGCATCTACAACCACCCTTTGACTCCAGCTTCAGGATATGCACTTGTTCTAACTTGTCCCTTTCATTCAGAAAACTCGCAGTATCCTTTGTGCCAGCTCCTCTATTCAGGGTATCATGCTGCCCTCGTATGGCAGACCTACAAACTGGAGATCTTCAGGCCCAGCTCCTACTGTCCAGCCCATCACGTTCCCCTGGAAGAGGAAGAGCCAGGGGAAAGGACTGCCTGGTTCCCAGCTCACAGCAGGTAAATTACAGGGCTGGCCACAACCCTGCTCAGGGTGTGGGGTGACCCAAGCCCATCTTGAGCGTGGTCCGGATTTGCCTGCTAACAGACCCTCCATGCCCTGGGTGACATTATTTCACCCTCACCTTGGAAAGGGACAGTGAGATGGTTTGTAGAAGGCTCATGTGACACCCAAGAGACACAGAGTGGGGGGTGTTTGTACACCCATGCACAGCATGGGGCATTTTTCATGTGTCAGGTGAAGGACATTTTGATTGCTGCCTGTGGATGCTGAGGGCCCAGTGAAAAACAGATCACGGGGGAAGAAAAGCAAAGGCAGGATGCAGAGAGGATGAAAGCAGCAGACACAGCTCCCTGCATCCCTCCTCCCTCTGCCATACCAGAGGGATGCCAGCATGGCCTCCCTGGTGGAAGGGACAGTTCATTCCCCACCTGAGTGCTGCATGTTTAATCTGAGGAACCAGAACCACTTACCAAGGGAAAGTGCAGCTATGAAGGCCGTGGTCACGCTGCTGGCACACAGCACAGCAGCCTGGCTCAACTCCACGGAGCCCTTGGAAATGGCTCCCAGGATCACAGCAGCAACAGCAGCCAGAAGTCCCACCACAGTGGCCTGGACCTGGGGACCAAAAGACAGCTGGTGAGCACTTGCCCACATCTGCTCCCAGGCAGCGCTGGCTCCACACAACTGCAACACTGCCACACAGCTTGGAGGGCAAAGCCTGGCACAGATCCTGATTATTTGACTATTTAAACAGCATCCCTGCAAGGCTCCACTAGATCAAAAAAGAAATCCTGACAAAATTTGGAGAAAAACTCTGGAGGCCTGCAAAGGGCAGATAATACTTCAGCAAAGAACACTGAGTCCATCAGCAAAGGAATAGCCCTGGTCAACACAAAAAGGGACTCCCCATCAGCACTGCACTCCTAGAAGGCTGGAGCTGTGGAAGGAGATAAGGCAGAGCACACAGCCCTGTGGTCTTGCCATGTGAAAACTCTAGGCTAGTTCCTGGATTTTAACAAGCAGAAGGAGCTACAAGAGGCAATTTCTCCCATCTCTCCCCTCCTGCCCAAGGCTGATTCCCAAACACTGCAAGTAAATGACAGGCTTTATCCAAAGGCTGCTGTGAAACAGGGATTGTGCCATAGCTCCTGCTGCAAAAGAAGTTTTATTAGTTCAGTTTGTCCACAAAGGCAGTCAATGTCCAGATGTGTTTTACAGCTAAACTACAAGCTCGGGGGCCACACAGAGCTTTACTGGAGGTCAAGTCCTGGCCCTGCTTGGCTGTGTTGAGGATACCTGCATCAAATCACCAGCTCTGCATTCAGCACTACTGGAACAGATGCTGCTAGTCTGCAGCATAGCAAGAGAAAAGGGACTTTTTCATCTCCCAGCTGAAGTGACTCACCTGGATAAGGGCTAAATTGCAGGTGGCCATTTTCCATTGCTTCTGGGCATCATCCATCTGTCCAGTGTTAGCCTAGGAGTCAAGAGAGATACCCTGAAAAGCTGTTTCTGTGGCACAGGTGGCTGCTGAAGGCAGTTTCACCTGGTCCCTGAGAGAAAGGGGCTGTCAGAGAGAGGCAAATGCAGGTCACCATCTCCCAGACCTCCCTGCACTTCCTTCTTGACACTTTTCCACCAGCCCAGTGTCCCCAGGGGTATCAGAGGCTCACAGTAGAGGTGCAGAGGTGTTGCAGCTAAAGGTGGAATGGGCATATCCACCACAGCCCACACAGACAAAATGCTGAACAAACAAAACAATCTTTTGTTCCCCCTATTTTTTTTTTTCTGGTAAGCTACAATTTCTCCTGAGGCATAATTAAAAAAAGTAAACAGTATTGCTTAGGGAGATAGAAGAGATCAAATAAAGAGTAGCAAAAGCTGCTGCAGGTTCCAAGAAGCCTGGGTGTGCTCCCCCTGAGGTAGGATTGCTGGGAAGCCCTTAAGGATCAATACCCACAGAAAAGCAATCTGGTACTGAAGCTGACAGCTGTGGAGCCCTGGCTTCGTCTCCTTCATGTGTCACAGGGCCCCAAATATCAGCAAGTGGCTACCCAGGGATTAATTCACCTTCAAAGTACAGATGGAAATTCTCTGTTCCAGTTATAAAATGAGGGCAAACACATTATTTTAATGCTCACACCCGACTGGTTTCTACTTAGCAGAAAAGGGCATCTCTCATACACAGTGTGATTACATAAATGAAGAATCTCCTGATGTTTCCTGCTAATCATCCCCTTCTCAACCCCCCAGCTTGTTAACACTCACAGCAGTGGAGAGCCTGGATGCCAGTGTCATCTCCAGATTACCCTTCAGGCCAACCAAGGCAGGAACCAGGATAAACACTTCTGTAATTGTCCGGAACACATCCCAGTGCTGCAAGGAAACAAAGGCAATGACCTCAGTTTGTGATGCTGACCAGTCCAATGCTGTTGCATCCCAGGGCAGCAGGATCTTGTCTCAGCACCTCCAGGTATCGTGTGCACATAGGGACAGATGCTGCCCTGATGCAGTTTTGCATTTTGGGAGTGAAGGAAGGAATTTTCACCTTGCAGTATTCTTTCTCATCTCATGCACAACAAAGCACTACCCTAATGGGGAAGGATCTTTCTTTCTAGGGGCAACAGAAGATTTTGGAAACCCACAAATTAAAATCTGCCTTTAGTATCAGCCAAGACCAATGTTAAAAGTAATTAAGGTTCACAAGACAAATGAAACAGAGCATGTTCTCCATCTTTTGCACTGATACTAGATATGGGAACCTCTATTGCTAACCAAACTCATAAGAACAAAAACAAAGATCTGGAAAATGATCTCACAACAAGAAGTTATGTCTTTCTTTTCTTACCAAACTTCTAGTCAAGCATCTAAGACTGGTAGTGGAAGGGAATGAAATTTTTGCATCTATTCTCCACAGGCAGTTCCTAAATCTTCCTGTTACCAAATACATTCTCGGTGCATCTGGAAAAAGGTTTTGAATTAAGATATCTCATAAGCCAAACTGTCAGGCCAATATCTTGACTGTTGTTGCTCCTCTGAAGCTGAACTGTACAGAGATGTTGAATCAGCTGCAACACCAGAGACAAAAATGTAAGAAACTTTGTTGACTGACATGTCTTCTCTAATTTTTGTACCATACAGTGCCTTGGAATAGAATTCATTCCTCCTCTGTGCATTCAAAGGGGTTGGCAAAGTCCTGCTGTAGCCAGAGAGGTTTAAATCAGGATGAAATCACAGAACAGGGCCACTGAGCATGAAGAAAAAGTAACGAGCCCGACATCTAAGTGGAATACAAGGAAAAAACGGTCTCAGCAATGAGTCAGATCAGAGGTCCGTCCATCTAACCCATCCTTAGCTCTGCCAATAATCCAATTCGGGTGTGTAAAAAAAATGACAAGTAAATGCAATAATTCTTCTGTGTATTTTTCAGGCTATGACTATCTGCCACAGGGTACTGAGCTGGTGGGGGTTTTCTGCACACTTACCAGTTGAAAGGCTCTCTTTTTCAGGTCCTCATCCAAACTCCCCCCTCCAACCCATGTCCCATCCTGTGGCAAAAATTTCCATAGTTTAGCTGCACATCACATGAAGGATCAATTTGTTCATTGTTTCCATCTTGTCACTGGCTAGTACCCATGGTGGTCCTGAATTCTGGCACTAGGGGACAAAACTAACAGCACATTTAAGTTCCATGTTAACAAATTTAAACAATTTCACCTTTTTCACATCCGCTGGGATTCTATAAACCTGAATATCCAGGGGTTGGACAGACTCAACAAACGGTGACACATTCAGCTGCCAGCCTGTTAGGAAATACATACAGGGTGTAACAGCTCAGTGTTTTCCTCTGGCTGTGCCACGGGAAGCTGCAGGAAGCAGTGAGGAGGTGGTGGTGTCTGTCTGCTGGGAAGACCTCACAGCTTCCTTCTCAGTCAGGATGAATGAAACTGGGCCTGAGCCAGTCCTGAGCATGCGGTGCAAGTCAACAGAAGTGCAGAAGATAACAGGCAAATGTGATTATCAATATAAAAAAGACTCTTTTCCTGGCATTGGTGACCTGGAAACAGGCAAGTTTCAAAATGTTCAAGGTACATTACTGTTGCATGAACAACCAACACCACAAAAATTGTCCCCTTATTTGACACACTACAGCTTTGTTTAAATTTGTTAACATGGAACTTAAATACCTGAGAAAAGTTAGGGGTAGACATCTCTTTTAAAGATTCACATCCCCTTCTCTCCTCTCTCTTTAATTAAGAATAAAACACATCTCTGACACCTTCAAAGGAAAGATGAGAAAAAACAGACTTCATAGTCACAATGTAAAAACCCCCAATCATTTAAAGCACAGAAGCATGCAGGAATTCATACTTAAGACCTTGCATGTTTTGCACATAAAAAGACATAAATAGAAAGCAACAGAAAAACTCAACTGTTTGTATTTTCTTTGGGAAATATGACTTTGGTGTATCTAGGTAAGCTCCAATTCTTGTGACATAATAGATTTTGCAGGTCTCAAGCCATCAGAAGTTTCAGCATTTGAGGCATGATTTTTTGGAACTCCGCCTTACATATAATTACACCTGAAAGCCCTGAACAATTAATAATCACACAACTGTACTAATAAAAAAAGCTGACTTAATTGCCTCTATTTGAATTTCATTAGTGACTCACCAAGAGCCTAAGGAGAGATTCATAGTGATTTATACCACAACAGCCAAGATCCATTGTGTTAGTGACTGCAGAAATACAGAATAAACAGATGATGCCTGTGCCATCAACTTGCAGGACTGACAGCTGAAGGAATGGCTGAGCAGGGCAGTTTAGAGCAAGGCAGGCAAGGAACTACCTGAATGAAGCCACCTGGACAAAGCCTAGGAAATGTCTCTGCCCTTTGAGATGAAAACTGGCCTAGAAAGAACAAAAACATTCCATGCAGCATTGCAAACCCACACAGAGGGACACAGAACCACAAGGAGACTCTTTTCCACTTCACATTTTCATGATGTAGTTTCAGCCCTAAAATTCAGGTCTGAAGAAGCTTGGTTAACCCCCTGTTCTACCCATAGCAGCTGGATCTGCTTGTGGTGTCCCTCAGAGGAAGAGAGGTTATCATGGATGCACTGAGCCAGCACCCCCTTCCAGCCTCAGTGCAGCCCTGCTGGAGCTCCCACACTGTCCCCACAGACCCAACCACATCCTGTTACCTCCCCAGGACATCCATCTCCTATGGCAGCAGCTCAGAAGCCTCCAAGGTTTTCCATTGCTCTGAACAAGTCAACAGAAAAATCAAAATATCCTAGAGTAAAAAATGCAAGCCAATTCAAAATTCTTTTCAAAGCTAATCATCTCATGGGCTTTTGTCAACAAAGGACAGAGATATCGTCTATCTGTGACTTTTATTTTGACGGTGTCCCACTCCAGTGATGTGGACAGGGAAAATGAAAGGGAAGCTCTCCTCCTCAGTTCTCTGGTTTGAAATCTGATTATCCAGCTTCAATTTGATTCCTCACCTTACTGTAAAAAAGTGGGCCAAACACTGGCAGGGCCCTGCAATGTTTCCAGCAGCACCAGCCAGCCCAAAATCCAGATGAACCAGTGGGCTAAGGATCACTGGAGTAGAGGCAGAAATGTCCAGAAGGAAGAAAACCTGTGCCATTCTATCAGCCCTGCAGAGACACTGCATCACCTGCACACACAGGAAGAGAAAATGGCAAATCTACTTCTTTGGGCATCCTTTTCCTACAGCCTGGGAGACCCAGGTCTGAGCCTTAGAGTCAACTGGGCTAGATAAATCTCTTCTGTTGATTTTTCTTTTAAGCAGTAATATATACAGTTCTTGGTTTCACCCCAGAGCTGATCAGAAACTGCAAAAATCCTGAGAAATTTGAGAGGATATGAATGAGCAATTTACATTTTGTTCTCTTTACAGCAATATGAGCCCTGCAAAAGACAGCATCAGCTGGACTCACAACACAGAATCCAGTTATTTCAAGATATTTTGTATGTAAAAAAAGAAGGGCAGCAGGATTAAACTCAGCATTATCTATGCTCTAGACACCATCCTTAAGCTTGCCCATATATCCCTGTGTCCAAGGCAGAGTTTCCTAAGAATGTTTTGCAATCACTACAAATAGGGCAAAACATTCCTTAGCCGGAAGAACCACTAGAAAATGGGCAAATTACAGAGTCCTGGACTTGAAAAACCTGTAGTTTTAGTATGTGAGCCCTCATGACTGGCAATATGAGTCTTATGGTACCTGGCCTCAAGCAAACAAACTTAATGTCAGGTTTTAGTTGGACAGGACTGTGAGTTTCTAGCTCTCACACTTGCAGGAAGTTGAAAACAAACAGATCAAAGACAAAGTGCAAAAGTACCACAAAGCTTTAAAGGCTAAGATCTCTGCATTTTCCCAGCTACTGGTTTTGTTTTTAGCTATGGGGTTGTTGATACCATGGCAGCTCACCTCACTAACATCTCTCCTGTGCCAGTTGTGACTCTCAACACATAGCTAAGAACTGCGCTTCCTTCCCTGGGAGCTGAACCCTTGGACTGATGGTTTCTATTTCAACATAGTTCACCAAAATATACACTTCCTGTGGTTGTGGTTTACACCTGAACCCACTTCTAGGAGTCAAGTGAGCGAACACACAAACTAGATTGCACATTGTTATTTAAAGGACAGGTGCATTGTATGCATACATGGATTGTGTTTCCCATCAGTTTGGATACAGTTACATTTTTGAATACAGCTCAGTTCCTAGTAAGTGAATTGATTTCTTCTAGACAACGACCTATTCACTCCAAGGTACGGAGTGGGTATGTGCTACATCTTTCTCCTCTGAGACAAATGCTAACTATTAACATAAAATCTTGGGTAGTTTGAGAACTTCTGTAATGCTGCAAGACAGGTCTGCCTAAGCACAGCACAAGGTGGAGATGACAAACACAGCACAGCAACAGCCTGTACCACTCCAGTTAACCCTTCTTTGATATTCCTTATGTTCCCTTTAGTTCAACGTCTCTGCCTTCTTTGTTTTTTCCAGTGCAAGAAAAAAAAAGCAAGCAAGGTATTGTCTTTCCAAACATTCAAGTATCCATATTTAGCTCCTCCCGTGGTATTAATGCCAGAGAATCCAATGTACTCCAGTGAGCTCAGAGTGCAGGATATATCCTTGGGAAACTCTGCCAGCCTTTTGGTTTCTAAATCCACCAGCATGAGATGCCCAAACTAGATCAAATTTTGCATTTCTATTTGTGCCACTGGCACAAAGGAAAGACGGATGGGATAGATCCTGGTTGTGGGCACAATGGTGTAAATGCAGCAGCACTTCCTGGCAGTCAGTGGAAGTTATTCTAAATTTATACCCACCTCAGAAACTGCACAAGAAGCACCCAGTTTGTAGCCAATACTAATCATTTTATGGTGGCATGCCTCTCATCACAATATGTAACTGCTTTCTAGACCAAAGATAACATTAGTTTGCAAAGAACTGAAAGCATGAACTTGCCTCTAAGTAAAACAGGTAGTTAATAACAACCCTGACCTAGATCTCCTTATCAGCAATTTTTGAAGGAAAGAAATGATATCATGCAACAGGGGAATATGCTGCCGCCTGATCTAGTTGCTTCACAGGAGTCTTTACCAAAGTGTTTAGCTCGATAGAGAAAAGGGAGCGCCCAGTCTAACACACCCAGTGCAGTGTTAGGCAGCCATCTGAAAACCAGTATCCCACATTACATGGAACCCAGCTACTGATCTAAAGGAGATGGATAGTGCCCCTCCAGCAGAGAAAAAGTCTACAGCCATACTGCTGACTGGCTGCTAGGACCACAGTCTCTAAAAACAAACAAGCACAAATACTCAAGGTCAGAGCCTTCACCCACCCTCTCACTACAAGTTGCCTAGTCACAGGTACCTACTTGAACAACATCCATCAAGAGGCCAGCAGCTACCATTCCCAAGCCAGCCAGAAGGAACGGCACAAAAATCTGGGAGGCAATGGAGAATGAAGTCTCTGGGAGAAATCCACTGGCTGACCTGGTCAATTTGCAGGTGAAACCTCTCAGCTTCTTGCCATGGAAGCACAGTTCCAGCCGTAACTGGGTGACCACCATGGTCACACACTGCTACCCCATACTCAGCAGGAAAATGGAGGGAGATCAAGACATCACACAGATCCTCCTTGTAGCTCTCTCCAAAGTCAGAAGGAATGTTTTTCCTCAAACTACAGCAACGATGCCAAATTCCTTTAGTTTCTTCTCCTCCTAGGAGCACGTCCAGACGATTGCAGCAAGGGTATCCTCCAAAACTGGTTCAGCTGGGTTGAGCCCAGGTGGCAGCAAACTCGATGGACACAATTTCTCTGATTTATATCCAGGGGGGAATTAAAAAAGAGAAGAGAGGATTGTAGAGATGCCTGTGGACGAATAGAAACGAGCCCACACCCCATTCAGCTCCCACCACTTCAGTAAAAACCAGTAAGACCTGCTCAGGCTACAGCACTGAAAGAGTGACAGGTCATACAAGAATCCCTCAGCGTGCTCAAACACACTGGTGTCCTTTCTCCTCAGGTTACATTTCTTGTCAGAGCGCGGCGCGCGTTTGATACGATGGTTTAATGTGTAAGCCTGCTGCAAACCAGCTCAGCTCCCTCGCTCCCACCACAAGCACTGCTGAACTTTCCTCACTGTCCCGAGGCCGAGGAGGTGGGGAGTTACCAACCATGATCCATTCTGCACTTCTCCAAGGTGAAGAAAGGTCAAGGAAAGCACGAGCCCACGTTTCTCTCAGCTGACGGTATTACGCAGGTCTCATCCCCAGGCAGGTGACACAGCTGAGCTGGCTGGTGACACAAGATTTGCCCTGCTAGACCCCGACCCCTTGTGATGTGCCAAAACTCAGCTTCCAGGCAGGACCGAGCTGTTGTGTGCATTAATTCTAATTCTTTTGTGTTCCTTAATCTTTCTTGGA
>VZUA01080900.1:10961-31869 GCA_013401035.1 Horornis vulcanius | reverse complement strand
TGGGGAGTTACCAACCATGATCCATTCTGCACTTCTCCAAGGTGAAGAAAGGTCAAGGAAAGCACGAGCCCACGTTTCTCTCAGCTGACGGTATTACGCAGGTCTCATCCCCAGGCAGGTGACACAGCTGAGCTGGCTGGTGACACAAGATTTGCCCTGCTAGACCCCGGCCCCTTGTGTCCTCTCCATGGTCTCCGAGGGACAGAGCAATCGGGCTATTCCAGCTGTACCTCTGAATGACTGGCTCTCAGGGGGAAAAAAAGTTCAGAGAACCAGCCAATAAGCTTCAAAAGCGAACACCCTTATCTGCTGTCATCACTTCAACTTTCTGCTAGTTTGCAAAGGCCAAGATAAGAGTCCTAGCCGGAGCTTATTTAAGGTAGCTCCATAATCTCTCTGCACGACAGGCAAGGGAGAGAAAGGGCACGCTGTGAGCTGTTCACCCTTCCTGTTCTAAAGTGAAACATGCTGCTTCTGCATGCTCCTGGGAAGGTACTGTCTTTGAGCGAGGGGGTCTCACCTCAGAGGCTTCATGGTTAAGCAGCTTATACAAGGTCAAAAATCAGAGCTGCCCCATGGCTACATATGGCCAAAAAATTTGTATCCTGCTCTGTAAAGGCTTCAGCTCAAATTCAAGTGTGTAGGAATAAGACCCATGGTATTATACTTGGGGTCATTTCTAATAATTAATTTGGGCAAACTAATTGAATCAGAGGGTCAAAAAGCCTGAAAAACCACCATTTAGGATGGATCAACCCCTTCCCTCACATTCTCTGCAGAGAAAGAAAGGCTAACGGCTTGTGAACTCTGTCCTTGTGATGGGGTCCCCAGCATTGCGGGGAAGTTGGAGAGAACATGACATGCTTGCAGCTAAATTGGGAACTGAAGAAGCTCTCAGCCATTTAGACAGTGTTTATTTGGTCTGAATTCACACAAACTGAGGTGACAGAGCAGATCTCCCTGGAAGCAAGGCAGAGTGGAAAACAAATGCAAGCTATGGAGGCTCTGTCCTTTGCTGCTTTCTAGGCTGTTATTTTAGTGCAGCCCCTAAAACCTTCCCCACTCCCAGCTGCCTTGCTGTATACTGTGTGTCCACCACCTAACAATGGTCCAGTTAGCTGAAAGCTAACAGGAGAGTACATTTCAGCTAATCTAACTGGAAAAAAAGTCCCGCAATATCTGGAAGAGTCAGGTTAATAAAAAATCCTGTAATAACCACACATGACCCAACCTCTTTATACCAGCTGGGAAGAGAGAAATGACAGTATGTAGGCCCAGTTCTGGTTAGTCATTCACAGAGGCTTCAAGGAAATAAAAGACAATTTCTGGACTAAATTACTGGAAAAAACCACAGGTTTTCAAGTTCCAATAATATGCCTACTTAGTCCCATATGCCACTGCATCAGCCAACTGGATTGATGGCAGGCAGAAACATTAATGTAAAGGAAATATCAATGAGCCTAAATGACTCAAATGACATTAAAAAACACAGCAGCAACACATCCTAAAGCGTCAGCCTGACAGGGTTTATGAATTTATCACGCTCCGTCTCTCTCCTTCTAAGCAATCACCATAAAAAGCCCTCAACTGATAAATCAGTATGCAGAGAGGTAATTGGTTCAGGTGACCCATGTGTGTACACTGGGTCATTTTATTATGCATTTAAGGAGCCTCTAATAAAGAGCCACACCATATTATTGGCAGAGAGATGCATCACATTTTCCTGGCAAAGAACTATACCTTATTTGTCCAGAAAAGATACATCAGGTTTGAGAAGAAAGACAGCATTGCTCAACAGTGGGAAAAATATTGCAACTAGCTAGTGAAAAAAACTAAAAAAAAAAACAAAAAACCAACAGCTCATGGCTGTACCACTCAAGATGGCAAAACCTGGGGAGGTGCACTGCTGCCCTTCTGTGCACACAGATACGCCCTATCCTCATGCTGCCAACTAGTCAACAAGTAGCATTGTCGTGGAGGAGTCAAAGCAGAAACAGCCTCTTTGGTGAGTCCTGACCCTGATCTAGATCCTCCATCCACTGGCACAGTACAAAAAACAGAACAGAAAGATGGCAAGTGTCTGAGAGCACATTTTCATACCTACCTTGTCATCCCTGCAAAGAAGAGACAGAAGTGCCTGTGAATGCTCTCACAACGTGGCAGTGTTACCAACAGGCAGCGCTATTCCAACACCATGGGCTCACGGGAGAACGATGCTCTTTAGGGACTGCAACATCCCAGTTGTTCAAGTGCTACCACTCCTGACTCTGTGAGCTCTCTGTTACATCAAGCAATGGATTTTTGTTTCTAACCTTGCTCTTCTCCTCCCCACTTTAGGAAAGCGCAGAGAAGAGAATGTTTGGGGAGACATGGAAAGCAGGCAGATGGAAAGAGCCTGGGACCCGTGGACTCCAGGGATCCACTGCTGTCCCACAGAAAAAAACAGCAGAAGCCAGGCCAAGGCCAGGACTGGCTCAGGAAGGAAGAGCAGCAGCAAGTCCTTGATGAGATGTGCTCAAGCAGTCCATGGTCAAGCACAAACAGTGACTGTGCTAATTGCCAAAAGCCACGTTTCCTATGAGATGTTACATGGGTTGCATGGGTTGATTCCCATAGTTTAAGCACTAATATGATTCTTTTAGTGAGCTCTTTATTTACAAAAACAGAAAACAGATTTTTGCAGTTTCAGAGGAGAGGCAGGTTTGCCTCACATTCTGTTCATATTAGTGGCTCAGTTCCACCCAGGGAAAAAAAAACAAAAAACTCCCAGGGAAGAAACATTGAAGGAAAAGTCCTCCTCCAACATCATAAACCCATCTGCAATCCATTTCACACTTTAATAACTCACAGTAGGAAGAAACATACATTTAATGTCAGAGATCCCTAGGAACAGGCAGCTCTAAAAAGTCTAAAAAATAAAAACAGAAGTGGCTGTTCAGTGTTCACGACTCTTGGGAATAGTGTCTAAGGAGACAAAAAGTAGTTTGACACTGGGTTCTGGATTTGCCTGGTGTTCTGACTAGACGTTCCACTGTGTATCAAGTACATGCTAAGGTCAGTTAAGGATACTGGGTCACTCCTAAGCCTTTATAGCTCTTCTAGCTCAGGGAGATCAGCCCTGGGTTAATGACAAAGGAACACAGCTCCACATTTTTGAAAGTTGTCAGTGTCAGCACAGTAGTTTCTGTGTCACTGTATCAGATAGGTCAGGGTAGTTTGACCTCATAACTAGTTAGTCAAATAACAAGGTTAACAAAAAGGCACGCTGTTAGAGTAACCCAGAGTGCAAAGGCATGGCAATTTATAATCTGAAAGTTAACTGCAGCTCTAAACTGTCTAATATTAAGGGCTGATCATTACCTTAAAGGTCTGTATTGCTGCACCATAGAAGGAAAGGTCTCATCCTGACCACCACAGAGTCAGAAATGGGACTTAAAGAATTCAAGTCATCTGCTGTGAGGCCATAGAAAAGGATGGGGTGCACAGGCAGGGCTGAGCTGTTGTATGAAGTGTTAGCAGTGCTGGGCTGGCTGACGCCTTGTGCAAGGAAGCAGCGGGTGCAGGACTGTCCAGAGCTACATCCATGAGGGATGTCACCAGTGTATCTGCTGCAGGAAAGCACTGTGCCACCCCAGCTGTGAGTCTGTTCTCACCCACTCCCTTCCCAGGACCAAGGGGAGATCTCTGCACAGGACTGCACATCCTTCATGTACTCTTTAGTACCATGTTCTCTTTTTTATCCAGAGGAGGAAAGGTGCCAGAAAAGCACCACACATCTCTTGAGAGCTGCACAGTACATAATAGCTGACTTTGAGAGACAAGCCAGAATAGGAAACGGCTGCAAATCCTCCCTGACTATGCCATTCCCAGAGTAAACCCTCTGCCTGTGAAGAAAAGTCCCCCACTTATCCCATATTAGATAAATCAGATGAGTTTCTTTCCCTTACCTGAACATAATCCAAAACCATGCCTGCCAAGACCATGCCAAGCCCAGCTAGGAGGTATGGCAGGAGCACTTGCAGACAAATTGAGATTGCTGACTCTTCCTGTGACTTTGCCATGGCCGCTTTCTCCTCAGCCAACAGCTTCTGCTGTGCATGCAGAGAGACATCCTCTGCTTCCTGGCTGCCAAGTCGGCTCTCTCTGTGTTTACCCTTGCTCTTTCCTTTGTGCCTGGATCGCTCTCCATTTCTAGACCTGCCCTCTTTTCTCCTCTGCCGAACTTCCTCACCTTTCATGGTGGCTTTCTTGAATCACAGTTTTTCTGAAAAACAAAGTTAGAAACAATGAGATAACAAAAAGAAGCATCAGGTAGGTGGGAGACAAGAAATTCTTTGGCACTGTGTGCACTTAACCTGAAGGCAAAGTACCACTTACTCCTCAAACTCAAGATACTCTGCTGGCCCAAATACTAGTACTTAGTTTTCCTTCAACTTTGTATAGTGTCAAACCAATCTCCCTTTCTGTAGCTGCATCTCTTCCTAGGCCTATGTTCACTCTGCAGTGCTGGCAGTGCATTCTGGCTCTTCCCCTGAGAAAGCCTAGAAGAATGCAGAAGCTGCTGCACATGGCCTGAACTCTTGACCCACGAGCTCTCACACTGGGAGTCACAAGAACTTATGAGCCCAGCAGAATCCAACCCTTTTCAGGACCTGACCCCTAGCAAAGAAATGGGAGCAGTTGACTTCCTTATATCCTAGCATCCCACAGTCCAGTAAAGGACTAGCATCCAGGAGTGTCTCATGCTTACTACCTAGCACAGCTGTCCATCAGTCCTCAATAACAAGACAATTCTTTGTTCTTTGTGCTAATCTGGATACTTTTCCTTCCTTTTGTGCCTTAGTTTACACGCATGCACTGCATGACTCATCTATCTACAGGGAAGTTGCCATGACCCCACAGCATCTTACAAGAAAAAATAAACAAGCAAAACTCTAACCAGTAGCCCATTTGCTGCCATCAGATCTCATTTCTTGATGGAACTGTCACTCATACCGCCTGTCCCACTGCTGGCCCAGGCAGTGTGCCAAGTCTTTCACTCATCACCTCCTGCCAGCCCTCATCTAGATTAACCTCTGCCAGATGTTCTCTGATGCTCTCATTATCAGGATGTACCCCCAACATCCCGAGGCCCTGCGCTACCCCAGGTAGGATCAACCCTCTTCTTGCTCCAGCATCTGGGGAGCGGAGGAAACCTGGGGGCTGAGAAGCCCCAGTCACGGCTGGGGAGGGGAGGAACACAAAGTCCCTCTCTGCGGGAGGAGGAACCGCGGCCCCGTCCCCGCGCGGCGCTTACCGACTCCGTGCGCTGCCCGTGCCGGGGCTGTCCCCGCGGGCCCGCGGGCGCGGCCGNTCGGCGCCCGCCCTGAGCGACGGCCGCGGGTTCGAGCCCGGCCCCCGCCTGAGGAGGCGGAGGCGGCGCCGTGAGTGGCAGTCGCCGGTCCTGCCCCGGCGCTGTGCCGGGACCGCGGCTGCCGCACGCCTCGCGACGCCGGCAGCAGCCTCAGCCCCCTCCCGGTACCCCCCGGCCACGGCGGGGACACTCCCTGCAAGGACGGCAGCGCTCCAGGGACAGCCCCGGGACGGTAGCATTCGGGGCCCGGAGCGCCGCCCTCTCTCCCGCTGCCGCTCCCAGAGCCCGTGGAGGATGGTAGGGAAAGGGTGACAGCTTCCAGCGTGGGCAGCGTAAACAGGAGGCTGCAATTAAGAGCTGCGGAAAGACGTTTCCTCTGTTTGGGTTCGTCGGGATTTTTTTTTGTTGGGTTGGTTGGCGGGTTTTGTTTCCTCCTCCTTTTGATATTTGCGAGAGCTCGGGTTGCAAGCTTCCTGTGCAAAAGCCTGCCTCCACCTCCGGCAGAGCAAAACTCCTGTTGATTTGGTTTTTCTCCCCCTCCCGTTCTGAATCAGCATGTTAGAAATGTGATTACAGCATCCATCACATTTAAGCACATAAATCTTATTAAGCACTGGAGTAACCATACTCATGCAAGTCTCCTGAATCATGCAGCTCAAATTTCCAGAACAATTGAGGATATTAAATCATACCTCAGTACCAGAGCAAACTTATATCCTCTGAAGTCTCTCTGATGTCATGCTATGCTAAAGGACTCTTACAGATAAAATGGTGTCTCTGGCTCAAAGTAGGGCACACCAAAAGGAGTAAAAGGTTTTTTTAAGTGGCAGTAATGAAACCCTGCAGCTGCTCCGTGTCGAGGGTGCACAGCGACTGTTGAACGTCACTCTGTAAGGGCAAGGCTTTAAATTTCAGCTCACTTGGTGTAATTTTACGTCTTTACTTTGCAACTGATGCTTCCCTGAGAGTGGTCAGAAGACAGAGTCTTGGTGTGAGAAATAAGAGGGGAAGGAACGCAGTTTTAAAAAGTAACAACGTTGCCAAGACAGTTTTAGACCTGTTAAGTGTATTCTCCTATCATTTTACCGCTGAGCTTCAAAGAAAAATATCTACAGAGCAAGCACAAAGTCTGCCGGGGAACTTGATTGACAAGGGCATTTTGGTAATGCTTCCAGCTCAGGAATGTAACTGTTCTACAAGGGGCCTCACACCTGGGTCTGAGCAGCAGCCACAAGAGCTCCTAGGTCCCTGCCAGAGCTCACTCTGGATGCAGAAGACCTGTCTGGCTCATGTGCCGTGAGCTGATGTACCAGCCTGCAGTCCCTGCATCCCCAGTGGGTGTATATTTGAGTAGGCTGCCTTTCAGCAGCGGCACAAAGCTGCTCTTTCTCGGAAGTGCAGCAACACTGTTTGGATAGATCCTGGCTTTGACGTAAGGGAACAGTGGCTGAACCTTGATTGCAAACAGAGCTCCAGAGACCTTTTAGATAGGATAGTTCAGCTGCTCCTTGCAGCCTGGGAAGTGCCTGTTGGCACAAAGCTGAGCAACCTTATGTTAAAATGTTTTATCTCCCCCCGAGTTACAATTCACATGTGCTGCTTTCCTCTGCTCTGTCACAGATGTGCAACAACTGGACTTTCTTTCCGGAGTGGAATTCTACAGCTTTCTTCAGGATTCTGTCTGAAGATGTAATTTTTTTTCCTTCCCAGTTTTCTCCTATAAAATGGCATCTCTTGGGTGACTAGGAACTACTGGAGACATTTCTCAAATATAAATCTTGATTTATGACTTCAGTTAGCCCTCTTCACAGACTTAGTTGGACTGCTGGCCCATGCAAGCTCCCTTGTCACTACTGGGGCTATGTTGAGGCTGTGCTGCATGGCTCATCAGGCTGCATTCCCCATCATGGGACATGCCTCTGGATACCCACCAGCTGCAGCTCAGGGATGCATAAAGGAATGTGCAGTCTCCAGCTTTTCTCCTCTGTGACACAGTGTTAGCTAGCATGGCTTAAAAGAATTATTTGGAGATATGCGCATAGACAGAAACAGGCAGTGCAAAACTGATACATGATCAATACTTTTTACATTATAAATCTGAGGGTTTAGAGGCAGAAAACAAGAGGAACTTCCTGGAGCTGGTAAAGGGTGAGAGAGATCTCTTGTCTTTTGTGTTCCTTTATGTCATATTTGAAGGAAAGTGAGCTTTATTGTCTGCTAGGCCAGGCCAAATAATTTCTAGATAGTTGTATTAATTTTGTTCTAATCTTCTCCTGATACAAAGTTCTGGGAAGTCCAGATGTTTTGTGTGCACCGGTGGTATCAAGAAAAATTGAAAATTCCATCTCCTACCTTCTTTTTCTCATCACTTCCCCTTGTTATAGGCACTCACTACTCAGTTGCCATTGCCCTTGGAGTAATTGTTAAGCCAGGCTACAATCACAAACTCTCCCTGAGGTTTCCTGTATGGAAACAACCCAGCTGAGAAAAGCAAAAGCATTATGAAAACCTGGTGTTTGTAAGTGGGACACTTCTGTGTTGAGTTGCAGCACAGCAGTCCTTTGTCAAATTATTCTTTAGAGGAATAAACCCAGCCCAAATCCCCACGCTTCCCCAGCACTCTGATGAGAACTATCTATGCAGGTTTTACCACCTAGTAGAGTCCCAAGGGTGATATTTATGTTGTTTTCTATTGCTTGAGGCCTTTCCACTCTCCATCTGCCATTAGATGGCAGCAACTGAATGTGAATGAGGCTCTGCAAGTCCTATTTATCCTGTGGCTTGTGCAGGGATTTCAAGCTTTTCGCTTCTAGGTCAATGGTTCAAATCTGGCCCAGGTCAGGAGGGGCCAGAGATCTTTATAATCCGACAGCTGCTGAGCGTCCTCTGTGAGAGCAGTTTGTGCATTTCTGCTTCTGATCTTGTGGATGAGTGCCGTTCTCATCACTGGCACTATTTGGCACCAGTGCTTGACACTCCAACAAAGAGGCGGAAGATGCTCCAAAGAGACTGAATTCTCCTCCCTGAACTCCACATGATGGGACAAAGGGGAGCACTCATGCCTGTGCACAAGCCTGCCCTCGGTAATGATGCCAGAAGAATGTGCTGGCCCCATTCCTCCTCTAAGCAAGTAACTGCCCAAAATTACCTCATTCCGGACAGGAGGGTGACAGTTGGGGTCTTTCAGCAGATAAAATTAATTTGTTATTAATTTGAGATATGATGTTGGGATAGAGTAGTGATGGCGAAATGAAATCCTGTCAAAACATGTTGTAATACCTATCTTATTTACGGCCTCTATAACTGTGGGGACAAACTCCATCCAGAACTGCCTTACAAGGTGACCTAATTTGGAAAAGAAAACAGATACAGAATTTTCTCACATTAGAGGACACCTCACTGTGACTTCTTCCCTTACAAATTTAAAGCCCTGTGAAGGACTGGAGCAACTGATACTCTCCAGAGAAACCCATGAGATAAGAACTGAGCCTAGCAAGCATGTGATTGTGATACAGTTCAAGCCCGTGTGTGTATCACTCAGCCTGTTCTATAAAGATTTGAGAAGCATGTCACTACGTAAATCCCTCTGGGCAGCTGGGCTCCCCTCCAACACACAGATTTCCCTTGTTGCTAATGAATCAGCCTCTTTTGCTAACTTACCTCCAAAGCTCGTTTACTTGGAAACCAAGGGAGCTTAGGGAACAGGGTTCTCTCCATGCATAACAATGACCTATTTTAGATACTTCTCCTCACGAGGTCACAGAGAAGGGGCAGCAAAAGAGTGCTTCTATCCAAAAGGCATTTGCTGGAATCAGTCATAAACAATGCCAGCCATTTCCATTTTGAGACCTGACATTTCATGGTGCCAGTGCCACCACACAACAGAATATGCCTGTGTGAGCCAGGGATGGGATCCAGCTGCCTCATTCCAAGGACACGCACCCAGGCCCACTGCATACGTGGGTATTATTCTCCAAACAGCCCCCTTCCCACGGAAACTAGTTACCCAGAATGGAAATGCTTCACATCATTCCCAGAGCAGGATGGCAAATGAGGCCAAGGACATGTTTCACACATCTGGGTATGTTTTCATCACTGGGCTCTTTCAAGTATCATGAGCAATACAGTAAGGAAAACACAGAAATGCATTAGGGAATCTGTCCTTCCTCACCAAACTCTGAGGTGCTCCCCGTACTGAATTAGCTGCACAGTTTATAGAACTGCAGGAAAGAGGCACCTGGTAGCCACACAGAAAATGCTTGGAAACAGGAAATGTTTCATGCACCATCTTGCCTCTGAGATGTGGGCTACTGCTCAAGCTTGGGAAGAATTCAAACACCTTGTGATTTTCCCACAGTTAGTGCCCTGAAGCAAAATAGGAGGAATAAACAGATAATGTATTGATTTTGTATTTTATTTAACCCAAACCTCACCAATCTGATTACAAAGTTGAGATCCCAGACAGGAATGCTGTGGTTTCAGCCCATCTATGGCTGATATCCTGCAAGGCAAGAGAGAACCACTGTCTTGTGTGACTCAAAGCACACAACATGCCTTTAGATTAGCTACTGGTTGAACTGGAGAATTTCAGTTAGAAATTCTGTTAGAATGTCTTTATGAAGCTAAATTTGACCCATTTTGGCTTTTAGCCCCTGAATGCAGTTACATCTTTACTACTGCATAAGCTTATTTCCAAGCTGCCCTTTCCCTTCTTATTATTCTGATTGAGTCCCTCACATTAGGACAAGCAGATTAACTTTCACTCACTCATGTGGGTCTCCCCAAAACTTCCCCCACTTAACTAACTTTCCAAACAGTGTGCAAAACAACAGGGCCCTGTATTGGCCGGTAGTACTGAATCCAGAGAGAGCCAAACTATCTGCACCTGCAGCAGACTTTGTCAAACCAGTGACCATTTTAGCCCTGCTAGACCTTTAAAGACTGCTCCATGTATTTTCATAACTGAAGTGCTGGTTGTTTGCCTGTGCAATAGGAGACTGTCAGTGTGTTACAGTGTCACTTCAGCCCACCAATAATAGATCTCTGCCTGTAACCCAACAAACTAACTGGATTAATTTGAAGGGACCCATTTTTCCTAAATAAATGTTCACTGGTGTTAATTACCCAGTTATTTTCATTCATGAGTCACCTTTGAGCTCTTCCATTATTTTGACTAATAACACTGTCACAAGTAGTGACACAGAGCACAGCCTTTTTTCTGTTCGCCTGGAACATACCTGTGCTTTGCTGCCCCTGCAGGGTACATTTCACACCACCACCGACAACTCAGGCTACTGAGTGAGATGGAGAGAAAAAAAAACCAAAATCAGTGTTTTCACAGAATCATGGAGTGTTTTGAGTTGGAAGGCATCATTATCTATTTCCAGCCCCCTTGCCATGGGCAGAGCTTTTTTCTAGTTACCAATAGATAGTTACTCAGTCTGCTTCATCTCCCAAGTTTACTCATGGCAATAACAACTATGGTCTGTTCAGTTGAAGCTATTTTTAGTATTAAAAAAGAAGTCATCTTCCTGACCCCTGAAAATTCAGTAAGATATCATGATGAATAATTATTCTTAGTCATCTCAGCATGTTTAATTTAGCATAACTGCACCTTTGCTAAGAAACAAGATGGCTGTATTTATGCTAAGCACTACAATTAGCTCCCTGTAGTTCACACCAGACTATGAGGTAAAAGTTGTACTCAGTATTTCTGTTTCCCACTTTGCAGTGATCACTTCAAGGTACCTTGCAGAACCATTCAGGAATACTTACACTTGCAGTGCCCTGGTATAGGACAGAGGCTCATAATAGGTTTTTTAGGTTTTTGAGTATGATGGAGGTGGCAGAAGGAAATCTTTCTGCTGGGATGTAGCAGCTCCAAATGTAGGTAACAAGAACATAATTTCTTCCATTCAGTTGTGCCTGGAACTGATACTTTAAAGTAAGGCAGTGATCCTTCTACTCATTTTTTATAGCTCTTAAAATAAACCATATTTCAAAACCACTCAGTTTTGCAGAAACTTGGATACTATTTAATATATTTGGAGCTGTGTCACTGCCCCCAAGGAAGATGAAAAAAGCAACCTTTCCCTACAGATAAATGCCTCTTGCTTAAGAGGAATTAAATATAGACACTTATTCCTTAGGGAACAGCTGTACTGAAATGAATTTTATTAAGTGATTTAAAAATGATAATTTTGAAATGTCATTCTGGTTTGTCAGGATATTTCCTCAGGAAACGGCTTAATTCTTACCTTTTGTTGATCTGTATTATGAATTGTTGCCTTTGATTTCTTAGCTATTTGCTGCTGCAAATAGCAACAAACTTTCCTCTCTGAACTCTTTCCAGAAAAGCTGAAGCTTTCTTGAGAAAGGATCTGGGAAGTCTAAACAATATTGGTTAGCAAAACAAAATATGGACTGAAAGTGTCCCAAAGATCACCATAAGAAATGGCCTCAAGCTTGGCAGCCTTAGCAGAAAACTCATGGCATAAAGAGGACTATGAAGTCTGAGCCTGGACACATTCATTACCAAAAATAGGCTTTTAAAAAGCATAGCTATAGCCACAGGCTTTCAGGGGCACCTTTTCAAAGTAATTGTCTAACAAGGCAGGTGCATTTTGTGTACCCTGTCTCAAGACTTGCCAAATTAATATGTAAACTGGACATAGTTATTATGCAAATTTATTTTAATCCTCAGACAACTCAATACAATACTCTTATAAGACCTTTTAGAAACCATGGGAGGCACCAAGGTCTGGGCACACACCTCTGACAACACCCTCAGACAGTGCTGTTTACTCAGCCAGCCCTTGGTCACCTGGGAGACCAGTGTTCTGCCACTGCCATGGAACAGACACACACAAATGTCACAGATCACCTTCTAAGAGCAGAATCTGCTTGTGGGTTAGGTGGCAGGGAGGACATTTTAACAGCACAAAAATAACAGAGTCATATTTCCTCCAAGGATCCTTGAGCAATTTACAAGCTTCCTCAAGAAGATTTATTTGCTAAGTAGTATTCTGAAAAGGTGGTAAATGTTACATAAATGTCCTGATGCTGCTGTTATTAGGCCAAAAAAGGCAGATTATGGAACCTTACTCAGTCCCCTTCAAAGTGCAAATACTGAAGGTTTTTTCTCCCCATCTGTTAATATGCACTCACATTGTGCTTCCCTGGCTGTAGGCCTGCACACCTGCAAATTCTTGCTCATGGTATTACTTCTTTGTTCAAGTCCTAATCTAACAAACTCCCCTCACTGAAAACCAACAGCAACAACTTTTCAGCATTTTCAGTTCTATTTCAGTCTTGACTTTTCTTCTTTTTCTCTCACACACCAAGCAAAGCACCCAGTTTCTTTTCCCCATCAATGTGTTCTCCACAGGCAGGAGAAAGGGATGTTGCTCATCCTTAGCCACTGCAGCCTGTTCAGATCATGTCACCCACAGGCAGAGAGAAATGAGGGGGAAAACTTGTGTCCCTGCTCTGCAGCTGGGCTGCAGCGTGTCAGCCTGGTCATGTATTTAGTAGGTTTGCAGCTGCCTATTACTCAGCTCCACAACAGAGGCTGATCAGGCTCACTGGGGCTGTGCCAGGCTCTCCTGAAAAAAAAAAAAAAAAAGGGAAAAGGTATTTATTTATAACTGGCTTGTAGATGGAAAAGTGGTTTCTATATTTAATAGAAAGTGTTCCTAGCAGATTAACCCTGGTAGTATTAGGTTTGGGGACTTGTTTGGTTCTATTTGAGCATTAGTTAGTATACTTATCATATTTCCAGGTCCAATCCTCCACAGAGTGGAGTCCCATAGCATAATTGTTTACTGCTTAGAGAGGGGATAGTTTATTCTCAACCTGCCAGAAGATCTAGATGTAGCATTGTACAGTCAAGAGGAAAGGAAGACAGTAATTTTAAAGGTTTTGTTGAGTTCTTATTTTATATTTGAAAAAGAGAATTGGCGTTTGAATACACTTGATGCTTTGTGCTGCAGCCATCAGTACCAGCTGAGCCCCTGTCCTGGGATCCTGTAGTAAGATCACTTCTGCCTTTTGAGACCAAATTCAAGGGCACGTTCCCGCCTAAACAGCAAGTTTAGAAACACTGCATAAGATCTTCTGGGGAGATGGCCACTTCAAATTAAGTTTGAGCATGTATTTTTCAGTAGCTCCATGCAGTGAGGCAATGCAGTAGCTGCAGTGCCCATGTGCAGAAAGCAGCTGGATGCAGGCAGACAATGCACTCACAGATACTTCTGGAGCTGCCCTGCCAATACCTCACAAGTCTCTGCAATCACTCTCTTGCCACCATAGCACAAAGGCAAAAGACACTGTGACAAAAGACAAAAGACACAAACATGGGTGCAAACTGAAGGAAAGAAGTTCCTTATGCAGATAATCTCTTGAGTTCCAGCCTGGGTAGATTACATCCTTCAAATTTGCATCACCATTTCTTCTTCAAAGGTATGCAGTGCATGATCCCTCTACCCTGCTGTGAGCTGCTGTGCCAGGCTGTGAAAAAAGCACTGCTGTAACATTCAGTCCCAGACATGGGTACATTCCAGGAGCAGGAGACACTATTTCTGTGGTTTCCTTCTACCCTGTCCAGCTGAGCTTGTTTTGAAACTGACTTGCTATTTGTGAGAGACTTTGGGGATACTTGGCTAAAACATACACATAGATCTCTCATTCCAACTTATGTTGCATTTCTCTTGTCATGCATTAAGGAAACTGAGACACAAGGAGCTCTAATTAACTCACACAAAGCTATGGACATATCTGTAGAAGACTCCAAGTAGAAAAAAAACCTCTGTAGCCTCTAGATTGTACCACTTTTCACTATTCTCTAAGCTCTTGTTCTCCAGTGCCTTCTCCCTAATAATGAGGAACATCTTTTCAGACTCAGACTCTAATTTGAAATGTTCATATACACCACCATGCAAAGAGGTCTCATCCTGATATAGCAAGCCCAGATACTCTGTGAAAATAGCTTAGAATTCTGATTAGATGCAAATGTGTATATATGTAACATTGCATCATGAGAGACAAACACAATTTGAGAAAATCTTGGTTTTTTCCTTTCATTTGCAGCCTGGAGAAACAGAAAAGTCTGCATGTTTTTGCTTGCATGCCACCACTCATTTGGTGCAGGGAAGTTCTCAGTTCCTGAATGCAAGAAGTGCATGGCCAGAGAGGGGCCTGCCCATGGGTGTACAGACCACGTGCTGCTACCAAGTCTCATACCAGCATGCTGAGAGTAGCCATCACATGCCTTGGCTTTTCAAGAACCTGTAACTACAATATTACTCAATCCTCTACACACCCCTAGCCATAGGGAAAAGCATTGCTTGCCTGTATCAGCAGTGAGAGGTTTATATTAAATGCAGAGCCCTTCTGGTTCAGAAACAATGAGCAGCCATAGCACATGAAATATGCTAAGTAGCTCTTCAATCTGTTTATCAAAAGCTTTGATATGATTCTGAAGGATATTGGCAGTGCTGGGCACACAGCACATTCCAGCTGTCGAAAAAGCAGCTTCAGAGGAGGCAAAGCAAAACTTACACTTGCATGTGCTGCTAATTTGATAAGCATTTTAGTCTCCTGTGTCTCAGTCTTCTCATGGATGCTACCTGGATAATTGCTGTTAACAACTGAGCACAGTCTGTGGTAAAGCTTTCTTAAACATTTGGGTGATAAAAGCTGCCGACAACATTTATGGATTTTCATTCCATTAGCAGTTAGCTTCTGCCACAAATAAGACCCCAACCAGATTTGATATCTTAAGATGAGATCTATTTATGTATCTCTGTGCTAAGCAAAAAAACCAGAGTCCTTGAAATGAAAGACAAACAGGTTTCTCTGCGTGGAGAGCCAAGCTGCTAAGGAGCACCAATCTGCTGAGCACCGTGTGTTTAATGTTTTCCTGTGCCTCAAGAGACAGACACTGGTGAATGGACACTGCCTTGCCCTGCCTGGAAGCTCTGACCTGGCAGCAAAGTGGTTTGGAGTAATGAGAGCCATAATAAGTATGTGAGCCCTGAGCTTTCCATATTTGTGTGGTGTGTGGAGCCTGTGGCAGCGCTGTCAGTGGAGTATATTACATCCCATGACCTGCCCTGTAATAGCAAGACTGAATGTATGGTGACATTAAGACCAGGGCTAAATGTTTTGCAGTATGCAGTCCAGGATGAAGGTAATCATTTAATGAGCTTTTGAAGAATTTGCACCCTTCCAGAAAACTGCCTGGGAATGAGCTTTAAAACAACTTCCTTCCCATCTATAACACCAAGAGACTATCACTCTAACTGAACAAATACCATGTCACAAGTACCAGAGAGAGTCTTGTGTACAGGTGAAAAAAGGATCTTGCTGAAGCTCTCCTTCCTTTTCAAATTGCTGTATAATCAAATATACTTCATTAACTTGAACTGGAAGAGCCCTCTAAGTCACTTGCAGATTTTCCAAGCAAAGCAACTTAAAAAAAGGTCAATGTTCCAACCTTCCACAAACAGAGCACTTGCTAAAACATCTCTTTAAACCTATAGACAGTCACTATTTTCTCACTGTCAGAATCTAGTTACATCTGCAGATGTACTGCAACCTTGCTTCTCCTCCCTTCTCCACTTTAACATCCTTTGAGATTTTTTTTGTTTTATTTTGTTGTTCATTATTACATTAGTTTAATTACCTCTGTTGAAATGCTAACAAACACCCAGAAAGACAGGGTAAATTTGGCTTCAGCTCTAGGAAGAGGTTTCAGACTACAGAGATAATGAAGCATTAGGCCAGCATGCCTCCAATAACTCAGATCTTAACAGGCATAACATCTATACATAGGTAGCTGCAGCAGAGGAAGGATGAGAAGGCTTTTAGAGTTGCCTTCCCACTCCACAGTTTGTTAATTAGCTATGATAAACATCAACTACCCACTTTCTAAAAGTAATGAAATATAAGCAACTAGAGGTACATCCTTTGGTATTTTATAAATTGCAGTTAAATGTGTCTCATTCTCAGACACTCAATTGAGTTGCTCTGGTTTACTGTGCTACTGCACATCAGCTGAGCTACATAAATCTTTGCTTTTCACAGACAAGGGGCAAAATTCAAGCTGCGAGCACTGTTAACCCAGATGAGTAATGCCTAAAGCCCCTGACTGCGTATGTCAAAATTGAAACAGGCTGGATCATACCCATTAAATATTAGAAAGGCTAGAAAGCCAGGAAGCAAATCATCAAATCCATCTTAAACACGTCTCTTCAGATGGGACCCAGTAAAAGTGCTCATTGTTCTCTGCTGGCTACAGAAGGAATCTGCCTTAAACACTGAATTTTAAAGTAAACAGACAACATGAGTCTTGGAAGAAATCTTCAGCACTAAACAAAGCCTAGTAACACTGCCCACCTCTCTGCTTGCACATGGATGTGCTGGTTTTGGTTAAACAAGGACAAGGAGGAAGGCTTTTTTTTCAGACTGCAGTGAACACAAGATCCAGGTGGCTTCAGGGTTCATGCCTATGGACTGAGGTGCATTTCTTTTCATCTGGTTAACTACTCTTTTGGCAGAACTGTTTATCTCAGCCCTGCAGCTATGGAGGGAGGTCTTCATTCACAGGAACACTGTGAGAGCCTCTCAAAGGAAACCTGTCCAGCATTTTCCCACATTACAACCTTAATACTCAAAGTTCACATAAGTGCCTCAGCTCACTGCGTCTTTTGCATGTGGCAATGGATTTTGTGCAGGGAGACACTGAAATATGAGTGTTTAGCATTCCTTTCCTGATCTTGACAATGTGATCCTTTTAGAGCAAGAAAAAAGTAAAGCCCATGATGAGATATACTGATATGGCTTGGTAGAGTTTCCCAGAGTAAAATATAGATCACTTACTCTTCCTTGTCACACAACTATTTTGCTTGCCAATATCTGCCCAATATCCTGCTCTGTCCCAGGCAGCATAAAGTTTACTGTCTACATCTGTCTACTGACAATCCTTCTTCTCTACAAGTAGTACAGACACTTTCATAACATGTTCATTTTTCAGGGTGTTACTTCTCCTTTACCTATGCCCAAAGAAATTAATCCTCAAGCTCAAAATTCATCAGAAGATTAAAGCCTTTGGAAATGGAGAGCACAGTTGGAAAGCGGCAGAGTAACGTGGTTCAGTGTTGCAGACAACAGGCTGGATGTCAGAGCCCTGTGCTGCAGTCACAGCCAGCATTGTCACACGGCAGGGACACACCGAGTGTTATCACACAGCAGAACACAGCGCACCCCAGGGCAGCAGCTGCTCCACAGCTGGTGCAGGGCTGGCTCTGGCTCCCTACACTCCCAAGCACAGCCACTCAGTGTGTTTTGGCACCACGTGCCGCTGACAGTCAGTCAAGTTTGGCCACAGTGCAAGTGCAAAAGGAACAGAGGTGCTTGCAAGAAGCAGCTCTTTTTTTTTTTTTCCACCTCCAACCTCTGTGTATTGACATGAAGAATAAAATTATTACCTTAATCCAAAGCACTTCTTCAGACAGAGAAACGTGACCTATCCCTAGGCAGGACAATGTTGCCAGATTAGATTGACCACAACCAGCAATAGAAAACACTAGTTCTGGCAGAGGTCCTCATAACACATTCCCATTTAGGACTTCCACCCTCACCTCATTCATTTCCCAAGGAGTGAAAGCCTGCTGTCAGAGAAACATTAATGGCTAAAGGGATAAATATCCTTCAGAGAATTAAAATCTAAATTACATGCTTCCAGAAATGATGGGCTAACCTGCTAAACCATTTGCAGTGAGAACATCCAATAATGGAATTGTCTGTCCCACAGGGGTGGAAGATGGGGCACAAGATCATAACATTTTCCCCAGTGGCAGAGAACAAAACACTTAAAACAACATTTTTAATTAGCTGGCTTTTACCTAAGTCCTTAGGAGAGGGTACAAACTGAGGAACACTGAGGTATCCAGTTTAAACTACAATCAAGTGGTAAATAAAATCCTAGCTTGAAATTCACAACCCAGCACTCCTGTCTCCAAATCTAGTCACTGGCAAAAACCCCACTGATTCAAGTGAGGCCAGAGACTGACCCCAAGCTGGTCACAGCTGGGGTTTTCTGCCGTGATAAAGATTTGCTCAACTTGGAACTCAGTTGTGGGTCAGCTTCTTAACACCACCCATGTTTGGGGTGACTGGAGCTGGAATTTCAGTTCTGGCCCTTGTCCATGGAACTGAAAGCCAGAATTATGATAATGACAACAAAAATATTCAGCACTTCATCCCCGAAGGGTGGGATGGCTGGTTCAGTGAGTGTCTAGCTAATCAATGGCACAATTTGAACCATGCTATCAATTATTCATATAATGTCTTTGCAAGCTACATATGAAAATATCCTGTGGGATTGATAGGTATATTTACATTTATTTTCCTCTAGAGTTTCCCCTATTTCTAGATTCCCTGAACCATAGTAGCGGCAATAACATTTTTTAAAGGATGTTGTTATGCTCTAGAGGCAAGCTGGAGGGGAGGTGTGAATGGATACTCCTAAAAGATCACTTTTTACTTCGCTTGTGGCTTTCTGAGCTGTTCCTGTGTCTCTTTTTACCCTCCTGCTGAGGGATTTGGCTTGAAGCATCCTCATCAGCTGCACTGCCTCCTTGATTGTTGGAGGCATTTCCTTGGTGACCAGAAAGTGGCACAGAGGAGTAATTGAATGTGAACTCTTTAAAGGGCTGGCATAATCCCAGTAAATGAGTGATCAGAAAAGCCACTCTACTGAGCAGCCTGAGAGGAAGCAGCATTTTGCAAAGCAACCAGACTGGGAACAGAGGCTAAGGTTTTTTAAGATGGAAACTTCTTGTCCAGAGGATCAAAGTAGGTCCATAGAGAAATACAGAATAAGTGCCTCAGAGTGCAAGAGATGCCTGGAGAAGATGCTTCCTTTCCCTCTTGGCTCAGGAAGGGGAAATTTGTTCGACCTACCTCACACTACTTTTATTAAGGAGCTGATCTTGCTGTCTGCTCAAGAGCTTTGGCTTTCACACTCATCAGTGACTAGAGGTCACCCAGTATTTCCAGGAACATATTCCATGGCAGGGTCAGGCTCTAAAGTTTTTGATGTCCAGTCTTTTCTTTGCTGTTAAACATGTCACATATCTGCTTAGAAAAGGATTGAGCTCACTCCAGGGCACAACACTCTTACAATTTTTCTCAGTGCAGAGAGCTGTGCTTTGTGTTTACTCTTCAGTGCACTCCTGTGGATCACATACACATTGTGGGCTGGAAAAACCTCACAATATTCCTTGTGCTGTCTTCAGCTCAAGACCAACAGGCTCTTCTACCTACATCAGAGCCCAGTTTAGGTAACTTGAAATAATCTTCTGAATCTCAGCAAAATCTGGCTTAATCGATCTCATTTCCTTCCTTTCCCTAGGTAGTCTGCATTGATTTCTTGAGCTATAGTCAATCCATAGCAATCTCCTTCCTGAAACTCTGCTGGTTTTGCTTTGAAATTCTCCTCCTGGAAGGGTGCAGTGTTAGAGAATCATGTTGTGGTTGCTCCCTCAGCACTTTGGCTGGGGGCAGAGGGATGTTATGGATTCATGGCAATTACTACAATCAGAAAGATTTTCCAGCACTTAAATTACGACCCTTCTAAAATGTATCTTCATAGCTCCCATATAAATAGAGGATTTTCTCTAGGAATTTTCTGATATGATTGTTTGGCCTATGTCATGGAGGTCAGAGGTTTCGTTCATAATGGTCCCTTCTTGCCCTAACATCTATTAATACATGAATAATTTCATTTAATCCTGTCATCTGGTCTCCATTGTGGCACTAGCTCTTTTCACAACAAAGCAAGGGGTCCATCATGTCTTGGAGAATGGAAGGAACAGAAAATTACAGCAGGAACACCATGAAACAGTGAAGAGGCTGCCACAGGCCTGATTTCAAGAACACCTCATTATCCAAAGGCAACTCATGATTTTTTCCAGTACTGGATGAAGTAGATTTATTGAGCTCCAGTGTCAGTTTGTAGTTAATGTACCTTCCTGAAGAGCTGAGATCTTGCAGCACTGTGGGGTTGTTCTGTCTGACTGACAGACCCAGAGGAAATCTGCTGTACCCACTGAGGCCTGTGCCTCAGGTGTTTAAGGGTGTTGGTTTTGCAGGGCCTGGTTTTTGGTAGCGGGGGGGCACAGAGGGGGTTTCTGTGGGAAGCTGCTGGAAGCTTCCACCATGTCTGGCAGAGCCAATCCCTGATGGCTCTGAAGATGGACATGCTGCTGGCCAAGGCTGGGACAATTAGAGGCTGGTAATGACTCTGTAATAGCAGATTTAAGAAGGAAATCAAAATAAAGTGTCATGTGCAGTGTTAATTTCAGCTAGAGAAGAGGAGGAGGTGAGAAAATGTGAGGGAAACAACATGGAGACACCAAGGTCAGTGCAGAAGGAGGGGGAGGAGGTGGTCCAGGCCCAGGGGCTGAGATTCCTCTGCAGGCCCTGGTGAAGCAGCTGTGCCCCTGCAGCCCATGGAGATCCACAGGGGATGCAGAGATCCACCCACAGCCC